>JACXGI010001131.1:7344-33574 GCA_016801175.1 Esox masquinongy
ATGAGAGAGTAAGAGCTCACATGACCAACCATAGGCCCAAAAGGCCAGAGCTGTCAGTGTCTTCTTCAACACTTAATTTACCACTTCTGAGCTCTCACTGCTTGCTCTGTATTAAGAGTAGCCTTTTGATTTCAATAGCAATGTTTTTTTAAATTAAAATATTAATTTTTAACAATATGGAAATATGCTATTTTTAGTTTATTGCTGAGCATAATATACTCTACGGCAGTGTTTTTCAACCCTGCTCCTGGAGGCATCCCGCCCAGCATGTTTCAGATCTCTCTTTGCCCAGACATACCTGATGTAGGTCATCAAGGTCTTGATAATGAGCTGATCATTTGAATCAGGTGTGAGAGAGCAGGGAGAGATCTAAAACATGCAGGGCGGTGTGCCTCGAGGAGCAGGGTTGAAAAACACTGCTCTACGGCATATTTAGGTTTCAAAGTGGGATTGTGTTACTTTTAGATGAATTTTCTACTTTGTTAGGATTACAAACATTGAATGTGCCAAAATATAAAAAATGTTCAACCTCTGCTGTAGATTTGCAGGTAGTGCAATTACACAGGAATTGTAATATGTGTGTAAAGTATTTCATCTTCAACAAAACAAATGAAAAAAGCCCAATTAAAAAAGTTATATTCTTTATATTTCAAAATGTCAATAACATTAGATTTTCATATAATAATGTGTTTCTGTTATATTTAAATTTATGTGACACCAACATCAGTTTGTCAAAAATATGTCAACAATCCTTCCTCAAAAGGAGTCGTTCTATGGATGAGATTTTGTGAAAATACATAATTGTTTTAATTAATAATACTTTACCTATGGATGAGATTTTGTGAAAATACATAATTGTTTTAATTAATAATAATTTACCGCCTTAGGAAAACATCTATTAGCCTTCAGAAATTACAGACCCATTTCTTCACTTTTTTTTTCTTAGCAAAATGTGTATGGTGGGCACGAAAACCAGACAGACTTTTTCTATATAACTCAGGAATTCATTGAGCTGTTTAAAAACCAATTTCTCGGTTTTTAAACAGCTCGATGAATTCCTGAGTAATAAAAAAAATCGGTCTGGTTTTCGTGCCCAACACATTAGAAAACTGCACTAGTCAAGGTAGTGAATGACCTCAGAATGAACAACACTGATGAGCTCTCTGTACTCCTAGTGCTTGATTTACAGTGTAGCTTTTGACATCATAGATCATGATATCCTCCTGGACTGACTCCAAATTGTGTGGTTTCTCAGGCTCGGTACTGAATTGGTTTAGGACAAATCTTACGCACAGAATAGTTTGGTGAACATGAGTTTGAAAAAGTACTGATGTCTTATGTCTGAATGTTTGATTGTGTATCTTATACTTTCAAGTTTATATATGTTAACCTTTGGCAATATTGTACGAAATCATGGCCTACATTTTGACAACTGCAATGTAAGTGTTAGGACAGTAATGCTTTTTTTCCTTCGCTATAAAAAATAAATGTTTCTTCTTTATAAAAAATAAAATAAAAAAATACTTTTAGGTTAAGGATGGTCAGCTTTTGTTTAAGTGCATAAAAAATTGGTTAGACTATTTAAATTTGACAGCAATTTATATTCATAGTCCACTTATGTCAGGGCATCAAACGTTTTTGTATTCGTAAATTAAGGATTTTAATTCGTAAATTAAATTAAGGATTTGGTTGTACATCCTTGCCTGCAGTTGGCCACAAAATGACCCCTCCACATGCTGGTTATCTGTTCTGGAGATTGTCTGCCAAGCCTGTACTGCAGCCATCATCAGTTGGTGTTTGTTTTGAAGTCTCATCTTCATGAAAGACATGTTCAATTGGATTTGAATCTGGAGATTGTCTTGGCCATTCAACAACTTTCATGAACTCCTTATTTGCTATGGCATTATGTTTGAGGTCATTGTCTTGCTGTTTGAAGAAGCACTGTCCAATGAGTTTGGAGGCATTTGCTTCCACAGTACTTTAGCTGACAGTGTGTTTCGGTACACGTCAAAATTTCCCTGCTGCTTTCGTCAGAGTTACATCATGAATTGAGATAGATGAGCCAGTTCCAGGGCTGATTGTTTCCAAGCTTTAATGGCTGTTTCAAAATATTTTACAAAATGATGTGGTACAGTAAGCTGGGAATGTTGACATCTCCACACTTTCCTCTTACCATCACTTTTCTTCGTTTGTCTTCATTCCGTTTGTCCTCTTACTTTTCCCAGAACTCTCCAGGCTCTTTTAGGTTCAGTAACCTGCTTGTACTAATTTTAATGTACTAATTTTAAACCTTAATTCTAAATTATGGTTTGTACATTGTAGTGTAGCTTATGTACTTCTTCTGCTGATGGTATTGACTGACACCTCCACTTCTACCTACTAGAGTGTGTTCCTGATCTGTAAGACAGTTTATTAAAATTATAAATATTTTCATTATAGTGAGCTTTCATCAGTCACCCACTCGCCTTCCATATTGTTTTCTGATAATTATGCCAAATAATTTAGCTTTCTTGACAGTCATTGACTCCATTGTGGTCCTCATGTTGATAGACACCAATAGCAGTTCAAAGCAGTGTGTTTGTAGGTCCTGAAAGAGCATTAAAAAGTATTAAATTATTTTATTTAGATAAAAGGCTGTGATAGCATCAAGCCTACACATTGACATCTCTTTTTATGCCACCCAAAATTGTGATGGATCATGATTAACTAACCAAAAACACCTGTTAAGACAATTTCCCAATACTTTTGGTTCCCTGAAATAGGACTGTGTTGAAAAAGTGTTATTTCTCAACGCCGAAACCAGTACACAAATAAAAGGTACTATTCAATTCTTTTAATCTCATCCTTACTATAGTGTTGGATTTAAAATCCACAAATATTTCACTCTCCCAATAGTTATGGATGGCACAGGATATCTGTGTCAGTGTTAGCTTAGTTAACACCCTGGTTAAATGGATCATTGACATAAATACACATTATATGGCAGGGACAAACCTTCATATAGGCCGGAGGTTCTGGTTATTGGTGTAAGACCCATATAGAGAAACTGACAACACAGTTTCATTATCTGGCACTAAAATGCCACCCACCAATTTTAATACCTAAATGTGATGAGATATTCTGGCCCACATCCATAATATAAAGAAAAAACATTTCTATCACTCGAGAAATACTGCCATATTGCGGTTTTTTCTCTGCCAGGCCAACATTAATATATCAATGTATTCTTTTATCGCAAGCAAGCTTGACTACTACAAAGCTCCCCTCGCTGGCATTCCCTCCAAAACATTAGCACATTCATTAATTTAGAATGTAGCAGCACGTGTGCTAACTGTAAGTCTCTCTGGATAAGATTGTCTGCTACTGTAGATGACAAAATCGAATATGTAAATGTAAATGCAAAAGAGGACCTGAAGGAAAGCACAAATACCAACTATTTTAAAGTCCCTACATTGGTTGCCTGTTAATTTTAGAATTGATATGAAAATTGCCTTATTGATTAAAGTACTGCATGGTCCTACATGGCACTTCACAGCCTTGCATGACTGACATGCTTTTAAGATACTGTATGTATCCAGTCGGGCCCTCATATCCTCTGGAAATAGCCTTTTAGTGTCTTAAGACACTGTGTCCTGGCATTTGGAACAGCCTAGCGATAGTTTTATCGTTATCATCTTCTATTCTTTTTTCACATCTCATTTTAAGCACACTGAAATACATTTATTTAAGAACTGTGCTATATAAATTATTGTGGTTGGTTGAATTAAAGTTTTATCATACACATCACTCAACTGTATTCCATCATATGGGATGCATTAATTCTGGAATCTCAGAAAATACTCTGTAATGACCAACTGTGAATGCACATTTGCATGAAAGGTAATGTTTTCCTCTTGTCAAGGTCACCATTAAATGAGAAAAATGGATTCTCAATGACATTTCAATAGTTGATAGAAATTCAGAGGCGGACCTCTGGTCAAATGAAATATCAGAGTAAAACGTTTTCCCAAATTGATAGGGTGATTGAAATGGGTTTTTATCTCTAACCCAAGGACTGAGCATAGAGCATTAGTTTTTGTCTGTATTGCTTTACCCTTTTGCTCTAATGATGACACTTTTAATCCGATTTAACATAGTCTCTTCCTCCCAAGGGTACCAATAAAGTGTAATCTCTCAGGCAGCAGGGCATAAAGTTGTGAAAATCTCTCTCTCCTTTCTCTCTCCCTTGACAGACAAGGCCATGAGGGGCTGGAGCAGAAGCTGAAGGAGGTCTTCACAGAGCGGACTGGCATCCTGCGTCAACTGTCCAAGACTTCAAAGGAACTGGACAGCATAAAAGGCAACCTTCAGGTTAGAGCTCCAGTGTTCCTCTTCTGACAGATTATAGCGCAATGTTAAAGGAAGGTGGATGGCTTTGAGGAACCTTGAGCTTATTTTCAAAAAGGCTCTGCTTTATGACTTAAAAAATAGTTTTAAAAATTAGCTCAGCATGTGATTCACTCTTTCTCATCTGTCGCCCTGGCGGATGAGTCACTGCATACCTGTGGCCTCATTTGTCAAGAGAAGATAAGCAATATTTTCTGCATTTTTGACAAAATAATATGACTGGAAGATTGTTCTAAAAGTGTAAATGAGGTGCAGCTGTAAAAACTGGAAAATTACTACACTGCGAAAGTATTGAGAATTATGGCTTTAGTGAGACTACTATTAAATAGTGATTTAAAAAATTTGTTTTAATAAATGATCTAATAGCTATCGTTTGAGTTTCTAATTGTGTGAGGCTGATGATTATTGTTTATACACTGTACTTTTGTGTAAGACCTGGGTATAAATAGAATGAAATTGCTTGACTCGTTGGAATGATTGAAAAAGTTACAATCTTGTCCACCTGACACTCCAAACATCAAAATTATTTAAATGATTTCACCCCGGGTCTGCTTTGATTAGTATTTAGGTTTCTACTTTTGAAAGCTCGATGTAATCCTTTTTGACATACAGATCCAAATATTGTGTTGCATCTAAGCTACATTGTTACCCCTTTCTGTGAACCTAGTGCAAAAGGGGACTGACAGGGCAAGGAATGCAGGTAAGGAGAGGTAGAAGACAGGATTTCATGATAAAGAAAATCACTCCCTTCATGTACGGTGTTAAATACATTAATGAGAATTGGTAAATGCACAACGTAGATGAGAGATCCCAGTGATTCCAGTGTTTTTCACCAAAGACAAGTTATATTCTGCAACAAGGCCCTATTTTTTTATTTTTTTTGATGCTTTACTGACAAGATCCCTTTTTAGCCATTATTGGCTTGATGAGCCAATTCATTTCCAGCATTATTGTGCCTGTCTGCTAGGTGTGCAAAATTGTCTGTTACACAGCTCGCAGCCAGTATAATGACAACTGTCTTGTGAGTTAACAGAAACAGTTTAACTAACTTGGAACTCTGCTAAAATCAACAAAGTTGGCTTACCTGGCAGAAATATATCAGAACTAAGTACAGTGCCATGAAAAAGTATTTGCCCCTTCCTGATTTCTTCTATTGCCTATTTGTCACACTGAATGCTGTCAGAACTTCATACAAAATGTAAGAAAAGATCAAGTGAACCCAAGTAAACACAATATTCAGTGTTGAAATGATAATTGCATTTATTTAATGAGAACAGTTATCCAACACCAACTGGCCCTGTGTGGAAAAAGGGATTGCCCTGCTGAACTTAATAATTGCTTGCGCCAGATTTTGCAGCAACCACTGCGACAAAACACTTCCTATAATTGGAGATTAATCTTTCACATCGCTGTGGAGGAATCTTAACCCACTCTTCTGTGCAGAATTGCTATAATTCAGCAACATTGGAGGGTTTTCAAGCATGAACTGCTTGTTTAAGGTCCTGCCACAGCATCTTGATGGGGCTAGGGTCAGGAGTTTGACTAGACCACTCCAAAACCTACATTTTGTTTCTTTTGTTATATTTTGAGGTGATCTTTTGTGTTTAGGATCTTTGTCCTTCTGCATACTTGGGTTATGTTCTGCTGCATAACCCAATTACACTTCATCTTCAGATCATGGACTGATGACCAGATATTCTTCTTCAGTGTTTTTCTGGTAGAGAGCAGAATTCATGGTTCTTTAAATGATGGCAAGTCTTCCAAGCCCTGAGGCAGCAAAGCAACCCCACACCATCATACTACCACCACAATGACTGTTGGGATGATGTTCTTATTGTGAAATGCTGCATTTCCTTCATGACAGACATAACGGGAACCATGTCTTCCAAAAAGTTCCACTTTTGACTCGTCTGTCCACAGAACATTATCCCAAACAGCTTGGTGGTAATCAATGGGTTTTTTTTGTAAATGTGAGATGAGCGCTAATGTTTCCCTTAGTTAGCAGTGGTTGCAATTCTTCCATGAGTTCAGTTTTTGTCCAGTCTCTTCTTATTGTCGAATCATGAAAGCTGACCTTAGCTGAGGCAAGAGAGACCTGCAGTTCCTTAGATATTACATTGGGTGTTTTTGTGACTTCCTGGAAGAGTCATCGCTGCACCCTTGGAGGAATTTTGGTAACACTTTCTGTTAAGTTGACACTTATTACTATGTAACTGCAATGCAAATACATATTAACAACTGTATTAACAACAATGTAATACCACAGGTTTTACATTGTAATTACAATAGAATAATGACTTATCGATATAGGTTATTACACTTGTGGAAGAACAAAAGGTAATTACAAACATCCTGTAGGATGCTATTTCAAGTGTGCATTTACACATGCTTTATGTTTTAGTAATTACACAATGACTTATTACACATGTAAAAATAAAAAATATTGGAATTACACTTGTGCAGCCGGCTCTGTTGCACATATGAATAGTTACACAGAAGATGTTGTCTCTCCTAAGGGTGTCTGTCCCTCCTACAGCTAGATGCTGACCCTCAAACATAGCCTGCCATCCAGATTTCTGAGGTAAGAGTAATTCTACTTACAGATTGCATAGATATGCACAACATATTACACATCTCACCTAAAATTGGAGGTTAAAACATAGGGTCAATAATCAGTAATGCGTCTTTAACCGACAAACACTACTGGCTAACTTCCCATGCATATTGCCTGGCTACAAGATATGTAATATGTTGTGCATATCTGTGCAATCTCTAAGTAGAATTACTCCTGGCTCTGAATTACTCCTGCCTCCCCTACTGTAGCTAGCTATCCATCTGAGTGGAATTCATGTTTCAATCGCCAAATCAGTTGCAGAGATGCCTATGAGTCATACATATGCTTCAGGGAATACAAATTATAGCTTGAAGGCTTATCAATTGGATTCTACAAAGGCAAAGGTCATCCCACTTTCTTTCTATGCTTAGCCCATGTTCCACAATATCACAGTGAGTGCATGCTTGCTAGACCAGTGCAGTGGTTCTCCAACTGTGTGCCGTCGCACACTGATCTGGGCTGGCCAGTGCCTTGGAAATTGTTTTATTTATGATGATTTACATAGCTATAATGATATGTGAAGGGGTGCCTTGGAAATACTTGTTTACATAAATGGTGTACCTTGTGACAAAAATGTTTCAGAACCACTGAGCTAGACTAGCTAGCTGTAACAAGCCCCCTTCACCAACCTGAGCTTGTAACTTTAGATGAGGCAGTGGCACTCACATCCTGACTCATTTGCTACATCTACAGGAGATAACTCGTCTTCCACCTCTTCTAGCCTCACCTGCGCCTCCTTGCCTTCATGATCCTTTATCTTTTTGATAAAGCTTCTTATATCCCTAGACGCCATTCAATTCAAGTCTTGCCTTAGTGAATTAGCTACCACCAGATGCCAACAGTGACAAGCCTTGTAACTGATATAAGGATTATCATATAGTATGAAGCCATTTATTATCACATAGTGGTTTGGCTCCTTTTTAAATCATAATCATAACAAAAATCACCCAAATGGCCCTGATCAAAAGTTTACATACCCTTCAATGTTTGGCCTTGTTACAGACACACAAGATGACACACACAGGTGAAAATGGCAATTAAAGGTGAATTTGGCACACCTGTGGCTTTTTAAATTGCAATTAGTGTCTGTGTATAAATAGTCAATTAGTTTGTTAGCTCTCACGTGGATGCACTGAGCAGTCTAGATACTGAGCCATGGGGAGCAGAAAAGAACTGTCAAAACACCTGCGTAACAAGGTAATGGAACTGTTTAAAGATGAAAAAGGATATGAAAAAATATCCAAAGCCTTGCAAATGCCAGTCAGTATTGTTCAATCACTATGTGGAGAATTATGGGATCTCTTGATACCAAGTCAATGTCAGGTAGACCAAGACAGATTTCAGCCAAAACTGCCAGAAGAATTGTTCGGGATACAAAGAAAAACCCACAGGTAACCTCTGGAGAAATACAGGTTGCTCTGGAAAAAGACGGTGTGGTTGTTTCAAGGAGCACAATATGACGATACTTGAACAAAATGAGCTGCCTGGTCGAGATGCTAGAAAGAATCCTTTACTGTGGCAATGCCACAAAAACGCCTGGTTACAATATGCTCGACAACACCAACAGCTTCTGGCACACTGTAATTTGGAGTGACAAGACCAAAATAGAGCTTTATGGTCACAACCATAAGCACTATGTTTGGAGAGGGGTCAACAAGGCCTATAGTGAACAGAATACCATCCCCACTGTGAAGCATGGTGGTGGCTCACTGATGTTTTGGGGGTGTGTGAGCTCTAAAGGCCCAGGGAATCTTGTGAAAATTGATGGCAAGATGAATGCAGCATGTTATCAGAAAATACTGGCAGACAATTTGCATTCTTCTGCATGAAAGCTGCACATGGAACGTTCTTGGACTTTCCAGCACGACAATGACCCTAAGCACAAGGCCAAGTTGACCCTCCAGTGGTTACAGCAGAAAAAGGTGAACGTTCTGGAGTGGCCATCACAGTCTCCTGACCTTAATATCATCGAGCAACTCTGTGGTGATCTCAAATGTGCGGTTCATGCAAACGACCAAAGACTTTGCATGACCTGGAGGCATTTTGCCAAGACGAATGGGCAGCTATACCACCTCCAAGAGTTCGGGGCCTCATAGATAACTATTACAAAAGACTGCATGCTGTCATTGATGCTAAAGGGGGCAATACACAGTATTAAGAACTAAGGGAATGCAGACTTGTGAACAGGGGTCAGTTCATGTTTTTCTTTGATGCCATGTTTTGTTTTATGATTGTGCCATTCTGTTAAGATCTACAGTTGAATGTGAATCCCATAAATAATAAAAGACATGTGTTTTGCCAGCTCGCTCATGTTTTCTGTACAAATGGTACAGTACATATATTAACGATTCTGCAAGGGTATGCAATCTTTTGAGCAAAACTGTACTTGCGTTTTAGATCAGCGATATCATATAATTTTCAAGGGCTTTAATGCACGATTGGAATGACAGAGGCAATTTTTTATTATTACTATTTTTGTAAAACATAAAAATTATGAGATTCAGGGCTATTCATAAAACATTCGGGGCTTTTGCCACAGTATATGCCCTGGCCTATGGAGCCAAATTGAGCTCAAATGTATTGACTGTAAGAAAAGAAAACCGTAACTGAAATATTTCAAAGTATGCAAAAACTAAATTCAATCGTATGAAAAAAATAGATTCAAGCGTGGAAAAAGTGCATGCTAAAATCATTAAATGGATTTTTGTGTCCGATCTTAAAATGTCTTCGTTCAAACACGTTTTTTCCACGTTCGCTTCTTCTTACGATTACAATTTCTTCCCACCTTCATTCGAGTCATGTTTTCTCAAAACTTTTACCACTTTTGAATCTATTTTTTTCATATGATTGAATTTAGTTTTTTCATACTATGAAATATTTCAGTTATGTTTTTCTTTTCTTACGGTCAATACATTTGAGCTCAATTTGGCTCCATAATGGCGCCGCTGTTGTGACCCCGATGGCTTTGATCTTTTCATAGTTGCCTGACGGAACAGCAGTCAGAAAATCTAAACAGCTGAACTGTCAAGTGGCGCACTCACTGGACTCACCCACGGTCAACACCTGGCACCGCCCTACCTCACCGTCTCTCCAGTCGTCAATGTCATCTCACTTACAACAAATAAATACGTCTTGACTTAATGTGTTATTCCTTTATTTGTATAATAATTAAAACTAGATATATCATTTAGATTGATTGCCCCCATATTATATATATATATATATTTAACGAGGGGTACGGCCCCTGCAGTTGGCGCCCTAGGCGACCGCCTAGTTTGCCTATACCTAGAAACGCCCCTGCTAGATGGGCATTATGAGTGATCGGAGGGCCAAATAAAGGAGATTTGTCTTTTTTTTTCACTTTTCTTCTTATGATTAAATTAAATCATTAATATGGACTCAGAACATTACATTTTGCTGTTTCACTATGAAAAATCGAAATGTTGTCATTTATACTAAGCACCTTGAGAAGATTTACAGGGAAGAGGTGAAGAAATCTTTTACGATTGGAAAGTAAGAAAACAATTTGTAGCTTGTGTAGGATATTAGTCTTTACGTAGTGGACCCTTTTGTTAAGAATGTACCCAGGAGCCAAGGGAGATAATTAAATTGTTCATTATCGCAGTACGTGTAGTCTCGTTAGTGTTCGAATTCATCTCAGTTAGGAAATGGCAATACACACTAATTTTTACAGGGGCTACCCAAAATTCAACACACTAATTTTTTTTTGTGGCTACCCAAAATTCAACAGAGTAATATAAGCCCACTGGCTAATTACAGTTGTGAGGTTTGACAGAATGCAACTTCCTGTGAATGAATACAAATGGATGTTCTGTTTTCAACAATGCGTACATTCACACAATAATTCCACACTCGCAATATATTATTATCATTCACTAGTGGACTGTCCTGCCCTTATTTTGATGTAATTCACTCCTCCTCTGGATATTCTAGTTTGATAATTCAATTGAAATTGTATCATTTCCAGATATCATTAATATTTGGACATCAGACAGACCAACAGACAATATCCAAAATCCTATTCTTTCTCTGTTATTAAGCGCAGCCTATTTTAAAGAATTAATGAGCTGGTTTAGTGTCTTTAATACCAATGGAATGCTTAAAACTGAGCACACCATTCTAGCTAGGGGCAACACAGAGTATAGAAAACTAATTTGCCTGTTACATTAGTGGTCAAAACCATTTATCTTTGGCAACGGGAGAGCATGGTTCTAAAATGCAATCATATCACACAGTTTCACCATTTATAAAATATTTTTATACATACAGTACAATAAGTGATGCTTGATAGTGTATCCAATGGATTATGTTAATTTTATTGTCTGAACTTCTGGGTGATAAAACGTAGGTTTGTATCCCCTTTTTCAATCTGCTCCATATGCAACAAAATGTAGCCTACGGCAAGTAGTCAGTAACAGGTGTTACTGATGAATAATGATTGCCATGTTGGTTAGTGGCAACATTGTAAATAAAGCCCAGCCCTACATTGTAATTTAGGCTAAAAATAATGCAAACTTCATCTGATAGGAATTAAACAGCATTTTCACAGAAACATCTGAAGTGGGACAGTCTGAGTTTTCACTTCAAAACCAAATACAGTGCAAAAGTATTCAAACCCCTGACCAACACTCTAAATTTACTGCATTACAAATGGTACACAGACATTTCAATCTGTTTAATATTTTATTTTAAAACACTGACACTCAAAATCAATAACTGTAAGGTGACATTAGTTTTATGCTGGGAAAAAGAAATGACATATGCTGCTGGCATGAGTATTTAACACCTACACCATCAATGTTTGGAAGTGCCAAAGAAGGCTTAAATCTATTATTTGCTGCAACAATAGCTTTAAGTGTTTTGTTAAGTATTTGCTGATTTTGCACAGTGTCAGGAGTGACTTTGTTCCATTCTTCGTGAAAGATTTGCTACTTGTTGTTTAGGTTGGCTGGACAATGCTTTTTGACAGCAATTTTCAAATACTGACACAGAATTTCAGGGTGATTAAGATCAGGACATTGACTGGGCCATTGTAGAACCTCTTTGTTCTTCAGCCATTTAAATGCTGCTTTGGATCATTGTGCTTTTATTATTGGGAAGCTTTTTCTTGAGGCATGGGCAATGTTTGGTCTGTGCCACAAATAGGTCTTGTTATCCAAAACTCAAAACACTATCTTAGTCTCATATGGCCACAGAACCAGTTCCCACATAGCAGCTGGGTCACTCCTTCAGATGGTACATTCAATGTGGGCATATATTTTCAAGAAACAATAAAATTTCTCAGTTTCAACATTTGATCTGTTGTCTTTGTATTATTTTCTGTTGAATATAGGGTTTAAATGAGTTGCCCATAAATGCATTCTGCCCAGAATGCGTTATGTTTTTTCTTTGCATTTTTCACAGCGTCCCACCTTTTTTGGAAACGGGGTTGTACCATTTGTTATTCAGCAAAATATTGGTCATGGGTTTGAATACATTTGCAAGGCACTGTGTATCATAATTTTATGATGATGACAACTTGGGTAAGCAATCATATTTCAGGTTTAAATACTAGATGTGGGAATGTCATTCTAGAAAATGCTTAAGACTCCTGAAGTAGAGACACTTGTAATAAGAAAAATGTAATTTCATGTGAGTATTTTCTGTGTAAATTCCTCTTTTAACCTTAACATCCACTGTCCCACAGACAAGCAGTAGCCAGAGGATCGTGTCCCACAGGCACTTCAACAGAATTGCTCTCTTTGCCAATTTTGGTAGCTGTGGTCTCTTGGGTTAGCCTGGTCGGATGTGTTCTTTTTAGTGGGCTTGGATGGTTGTGGACTGATTCGGAGAGCTGGAACGGTCAAAGAGTGAAGGGGTCAATTTTAGTTCAGTTGTAATCAACGACTTTTCAATTACACACTGTGAACTTCTGAGTTAGCCAGTCTGTGTTCTGGTGTTGTCTGCCTGACTAATTCTAGTTGCTTCCATTATCCCTTCAGGCAGGATTTGATGTCAGTTAACTACTATATGTGCATTTGGGTGTCAGCGACCAAATATACACAAGGTGGGCCTTGTGCTAATATACAGGGTTAAAGCAAAAGGAGAAGAGAGGGTGCGGATGAAGGACTTAAAAAAAAGGGAGAGCAACATAAAAGGTAGCTTTTTCGATCAATTATATATGTGTAACCTAATAACCTTTATGGCAAAGAGTTATCGTCCCAAGAGTTTATTTTTATAAGACATCCCTTGGGTCAACTCATCATAATTAAACTTTGTCTGATAGAGCTTTAATTCATGGCAGTAGCTCTGTGGTGTGCTAGAATAGGGTTTAATGGAGGCCAATCCTTCGCACCTCAAATCTCAATGGGGTTTCCTTTTATTTTTTAACCCAATTATCAATAAAGCTTTTACAACTGTCACTCATCAATATAAAATGGAGAAAAAGAAAAATTATGTTATGAAACTTACCCTATGAAAAGTGGGATGGACCACTGTTGAAACTTTTATACACATAGCTATTGTAAAGTGCCAGCAACCCCTAAATTGAATGGTTATGGAATGCATCCATATTGAAGTTATCAGGATAAAGAAATATGGGCATATTTCTGAATGCCTCTTCTCATTAATACTGAAGCACATTTTAAAATAATTTTTTAATCCCACAGAGCTTGAACTACTGAACTTTGATTACTGTACTTATAGAAATTAGAATCTAATCATTAACAAAACACTCTACCACTTGAGTTTTATCAACGTTTTCAAAGAAGTTTGTCTTCATGTCAAAACTTTCTTCATGAAAAAGTTCATTATTCAAAATTACAGTCGTACACAAAATATTTTTTACATTGCTGTAATAAACATATCGATATCCTTAATCTATGAGGGATTACAGAATTTGGATGAAAAATATATTTTTTATGTATTATTTACGTTTTATTGCATTTGGATCTGTTTTTTTTCTCTCTGGTCCAATGAGTGCTTTGAATCAGTGCCTTCACATTGGAGTGTTGCAGTGAGAGTGTGAGTGTTCGTTTAATCAACAAATGTCTCTTTTGAGACTAAAAAGCTCTCCTTCCTCTCTTCTAGACACTGAAAAATGACGACTCTGTGGCTAAGAAGGATGTCCAGAGAATTCTTGAGCTCAGCCACAAGCAGAGGTAAATTTAAGCATCTTAACACAATCCAATCTATATAAAGGTAAAATATTACATACATTTAATGGTTTGCAAAATACCTTTCACCATATGGGCCACATTCAAGTGTTTTAAACCAACATATATATGTGGTATTACACATGGCATTGCTATAACATTGATGCAACATTAGTTCAGTTTTACCCAGTTAACGTTATTTGATTGATGTCATGTCTGTAGTTAAAAGTGCCTTTTATGGTGCAATAACAACATGATTGATTTTACATTTAAATAATTCAGCAAATGCTCTTATCCAGAGTCACTTAACAGTAGTGAGCAGGCCAGCTGACAGTCTTGCCTGGGCCCGGGACGAGATAATCTTAGATGGGCCCTTTAATGTCAACCCAATGTCAGTTCTGGGCCCCCCCCTACCCTGGGCCCGGGACAACAGACCCGTTTGTCCCCCCCATCGGTGGGCCTGGTAGTGAGTGCATGTATTTCAAACATTTTCATACTGGCCTTTGTGGGAATCAAAGCCTCAATCCTGGTATTACAATTGCTGCATGCTTTACCACGTGAGCTACACAGCAATTTCACCTGTAATTCAATCTTTGGAATAGACATTATAAACTTTTAGCCTTGACTATAGTTCTATAAATAGCAATCACATAAAACATAAACTAATGTTTTTTTGAAGAAATGGCTCCTATTCCATCAACAATTTGAGTAGCCACCTGTGTTCCACTTTAAATCCGATTAATCCTGCTCTTGATTCATTCCAATGCCGAGAATGATTATCAAATGACTTCATCAACAGGTATTCAGGCAGCTGATATATCGAAAATCATTTGTTTTTGACAGCTTTCAAGCATGTTTTTGATTGCTTCGGGGGAGTAATCACTAGCAACTATTTCAATGTGAAACCATGGTAGCCACACCCTGAAGTCAAGACAAGAATTCCAAAAGTAAGGGTTACAAGATCTTCCTACAAATACAATTTCATTTGACGTTGTAACCTTTACAAAAGAGAAAAAAGAGACGGCTTAGTTAGCAACATGAAATAACACAACCCTTAAGCTACATCCTTACCACACTTTAACGATTAGGCTGCCACAGGACACTGAAAGCATGTGAACAATTTAAAGGGCCGTTTACACTCCAGCAGACGAGGGGAAGACGTGATTAAAAGTTGAACATTCCGGACAGTTTACTTGTGTGCTCTGGTTAAAGTAGCTGGCTAGTGACAATGTTGCATATTATTCTGTTGAATTATACCCAAATGTTTTATAGTTTTCCTGCATTTCAAATTGTGGCCAAAGATCAAAAACCCCAGCTCAAACGTCTACTTTTGGAAATGGTTGAGGTAGCCAATCAGCAGTCTAGGGAGGGATGAGGAGGCAACTTAATGGTTCAGTTACAGAACCGTTACACGCCCAGACCATTCTGTTATTGATTTTGTGCATAACAATCTTTAACAGAAATTATTTATAACATAACTATTGGAAATATTGTTGGAAGGAAAATTATTTAATTCATATTATAAGTAATTATAGGTCATATTTCATTGAAATCTGATAAAACAGAGCAGTTAAAGTAATAGCTGCCTTCCCACAGCTCAGTGTTGACTAAGAAATGTTACTCAGAATCTGTTTGGTTCTTTGTAACCCATAGGCAAATGTCTCTAAATATCTGCGATATGTTGACTTAATGCTAATTTAAAAAAAATGTTAGGCTTCCTTTAAAGGTCACCCTTCAAGTCATTCTTAAAAATCTTTCATTGTCACCCCAAAACCTTATGTTTTTGGAAATCTAGAAAAAATGAAATGCCAACTCTGTGATAGTAGCAAAAAAGAAAATGTTTTGCTCGGCTGGGCTGATGCCAACAGACACATTCATTGGCATGTGAAATACCACAGGCATCACAGCAGTAAAGAGAGACTCTTCTTTCTGTGATATCCTCACAGTGCAGCTGGTATTGACTGCAGATGCTACTCCCCGACTGCACAATTGATGGACCATGACCATGTCATATGTAGTTAAACTCTGAACGTATATACTATGTCCAGACAAAGGGAATATTTGCTTGCTGCGGTAATTGTATATTTAGTATTTATGTAGAAATTTCCGTTTGGTAGTCTCTTGCACAAGGTTGAAAGGTAAAAAGAGGAACGATTCGGTCCTAGTCAGTGATTGTGATGCTACTACAGCTACCACTGTTTCACCACTGTCAGAAGTCAGAGAGCAGTGGTGAAGGGGAAGTAAAAGCACTAACTGAGTTTTTCTCACTTTTCCTTTCACCAGGGAAGAGATGAAGTCCCTCCAGGCCGCCTTGCAGAAGCAGCTGGACGAGGCGACGGAGCGAGCCGAGAAACAGCAGGCTACGGTTAGTAGGAGCCCTCGCTCATCGTCACCTCGTCCACACCTCGCCCACACCTCCCTCTTCTAACCTCCCCTTTGTCACCTGTCACCCAGGCCTATGGGCACCTGTCACCCATCTCATTACCCAGCAGCCATCTCTACTGACCGGCCCACACCCACCCACACTCCTCTTAATGGAAGAGTGAGAGAGCTACGTAGCACCCAGAAATAGAAAGCATAGGGAGGAAGGGAGCTTGGATCTCTGTTCTCCTCTTAAAGGATATGTTTCTAATAAAATATTAATTTTGCAAAAGCTAAAGTCGACCGGACAGACCATGTTTTTCGGTAGTGGTCCCAAATAATTTACATGAAACATACCTGTGGTGTATGAGGAGAAGAAAAGCTTTTAATGGACCAGGTGGCATTTTTTTCTTTTTTTTCCAGACCATGTAAGCGGAGCTGGCCAAGAAGAGTGAATGTCTCTTACTGAGTGAGTGAGTGAGTGAGTGTGTGACTCCCCTTTGTTAAATAGCGTAGTGATTAGAGATGCGGATCTGCAACCAATAGGTCCCGTGTTTGAATCTCGTCACAGTCAAAGCAAATTATGCATTAGGATTTGTTCCGGGTAGATAAAAACTTTGCTGGCTACAACTTTCAGTAGCTGCATTATAGTAAACCTAAAATAAAACTGTTCACGGTTATGTTGTGACTATTTCTGCTGGATTTTCAAAGTACACATCTGTGCATGCTTTCTGGGTCAGGATAGAAAAAAACTTTGCTGGCTACAACCTTCAGTAGCCACATTATAGTAAGCTTAAAACTGTTTATATTGCGACTATTTCTGGTGGATTTTCAAAGTACACATCCGTGCATGATTTTTGGGGTAATATAGGTTAGATAAAAACCCCTTGGGCAGTAAAAGTGTAGGAGTTTCCACAATTCTCTCGACTTTTCACTTGACGAAAAGTCAGTTATCGTCACCTGTATTGATAGTTATTGTATCAATGACATTCACGAATGAAAGAAAAACAAATTTTTGTGCCATGAAATAGCTTTGGCTGTGTAAAGTTCAAGAAGTAAGTTAGATACTAGTAAGCCTATTACTGGCTAATAAGCTGTTAAAACAGCCAGTGGCAAAAGCCATACATTTCACAGAGGCTATTTGTGGTGGAGGTAAACTTAATAAGAAACATTAGTCACTTTATGGTGTCTAGCGAAATATTCTAACTTGGTGTGATGTTAATGTGTGACAAAATTATCTAATGTCGAGATGCTATACCGACAGTGGGCACATGTATAGCACCATGGTGTAGTGGTTAAAGACACAGCTATTCATGTGCGAGACCCGGGTTTGAATCCAGTGAGGGCAACAACATTTATCACTTTTTATTGCGGGCCAGCTGAACTGGACTTGCCTGGTTCCTTTTCTGGTTTTCTTATGTCATAGAAATGACTTTTTATTTATTTATCCATCATGCAACTCTGTCCATTTTCTTTTGTACCCGGCTGTTGTTCTCATTAGATTCAGATGTTATTACATACCAAGGTATGCATCTAAGAATAGTAGTCTAAAAGTGAAACCATGCATTCAGTCTTCCTAATACCTGCTGTGTGACTTAGACCTATAGTGGCAGAAGTTCTCTATTTTTTCCCCCCATTTTATCCCCCCAAAAATGTACACCGCTCCTAATGTTCAATTTGTGATACGGCCAACAGATGAGTGCATTCCCTTAGCCAACCACAACGAAGTAGCTTGCAGAAGCCCGAACCTACCACAGAGTTGCTAAAGCTCAACAAGTCAAGGCAGCCCTGTCCGACATCTGCTTTCAGACCACCCCTTGGTGCTAAACTAATTTACTTCTGCTCTACTGTGGACCATTGGGCAGTGGACCACAAGAAGTGCAGAAGTGCACACCCAGCCACACTGAACACCCAGCCCCAGTGATGCAGCTCTACTGATGGGGAGTGACTTAGACCAATCTGACTTTATCTAAGTAATATTGTATGTTCCCAAAAGCCATTTGATCAAAAGTTAGGAACATTATAATTACAGTATGTGGAGCATTGTACATACATACTGTTCAGATTGGAGTCTAATGACTTTGTGCCCTGTTGCATTTTGACCTCTTATTCCACCTTAAAATCAATTTATCAGATGCCGTAGCCTGATGTAAGCTCCTGGCAACAGACCATACTGCTCCGGAAAAAATCAAGAGACCACTGCACCTTTTTCTTTCCTTTCCAAAAAAGTCGAAAAGGAATGTTTTGAGTGAGGAACAGAAGCGTTCAATTTGCAGTGGTCTCTTAATTTTAACCCTTCTGTTCCTCACTCAAAACCTTCCTTTTAGACTTTTTTGGAAAGGAAAGAAAAAGGTGCAGTGGTCTCTTAATTTTTTCCATAGCTGTATATGCTTCTGTGTCCTTCCTCTCTGTCGTCCTACTGTACTATCATAAAAATGAAATAGTTAACAGCAAGTCAATGGTAGACTTAATTATTAATATACACAGATCAGCCAACATTATGACCACCTGCCTAATATTGCGTAGGTCCCCCTTTTGCCGCCAAAACATCCCTGACCCGTCGAGGCATGGACTCCACTAGACCTCTGAAGTTGTGCTGTGGTATCTGGCACCAAGACGTTAGCAGCAGATCCTTTAAGTCCTGTAAGTTGCGTGGGGCCTCCATGGATCGGACCAGTTTGTCCACCACAGATGCTCAATTGGATTTATATCTGGGGAATTTGGAGGCCAAGTCAACACACTGAACTCGTTGTTGTGTTCCTCAAACCATTCCTAAACAATTTTTGCTTTGTGTCAGGGCGCATAATCTTGCTGAAAGAGGCCAATGCCATCAGAGAATACCTTTGCCGTGAAAGGGTGCACATGGTCTGCAACAATGCTCAGGTAAGTGGTACGTGTCAAAGTAAACTCCACATGAATGGTAGGACCTAAGGTTTCCCAGCAGAACATTGCCCAAAGCATTACACTGCCTCCCCTGGCTTGCCTTCTTCCCATAGTGCGTCCTGGTGCCATGTGTTCTCCAGGTAAGTGACACACGTACCCGGCCATTCATATGATGTAAAGAAAAACATGATTCATCAGGCTAGGCCACCTTCTTCCATTGCTCTGTGGTCCAGTTCTGATGCTCACGTGGCCATTGTAGGCGCTTTTAGCTATGAACAGGGGTCAGCATGGGCACCCTGACTGGTCTGCTGCTACGCAGCCCCATACGCAACAAATTGCGATGCACTGTGTGTTCTGACACCTTCTATCAGTACCAGCATTAACTTTTTCAGCAATTTGAGCTACAGTAGCTCATCTGTTGGATCGGAACACATGGGCCAGCCTTTGCTCCCCACATGCATCAGTGAGCCTTGGCCATCCATGACACTGTCGCCGGTTCACCACTTTTGATAGGTACTGACCACTGCAGACCGAGAACACCCCACAAGTTAATTCTAGTCATCTTGCCACCCTTGTCAAAGTCGCTCAGATCCTTATGCATTTTTCCTGCTTCTAACACATCAACTTTGAGGACAGACTGTCACTTGCTGCCTTATATATCCCACCCACTGACAGGTGCCATGATGACAAGATTATCAGTGTTATTCACTTCACCTCTCAGTGGTCATAATGTTATGGCTGATCGGTGTATGAAACCAACAGCTGAAAGTTTCCTGTATATATGCTAGGAAAAACATGTTCTGCAAAAAGTGTGAACATCTTACCTGCTGTCTAAAGGCTTAAATTAGCATAGATCTGCAATAAGTGGTACGGTGCTACTTGCTCCCCCAGGCACATTTGATATTGCTTTTGTTTGTTTTTTTAAAAATAAGCATCCAAGCGCAGCAGTTTAACTGTTATGACTTTGTCTTTAATATTGACAGTTAAGGTTAAAATTGCTGTCTTATTTTCAGTGTAAATAATAAGGTAGCCGGCTGTTGCTAGCCAACACTCGAACTGCTGTGGTTGACAATCAAACAGCCAGTTAGTGTTCATTCAAGAAACCAAAATGTTTCTTGATTGAATCCCAGAGTAGGCGAGACAAAAAATCTGTCATTCTGTCCTTGAGCAAGACAGTTAATCTGAATTGCAGAGATAAGAGCCTCTGTTCAGTTATTAAAATGAGTTTTACAAATCCCTGGTTTAGGGACTAGAAGGAATTGTATTGGCTACTGCAATGTATCACTTCAAAGGCTGTCTCCTTACAAGGGTAAATAACCAACTGTTTCGTAATGCTTACTGAGCAGCTACATTTTTAGAGTCTGGGATCTCACAAAACATAAAGTGGGATCTTACAAGTGGGATCTCACAAAACAAAAAAATTTGCCAATTTTCAGATTTTCTAAATATTTTACATATTTTGAGACTAACTGTTGTTATGCATTCATCCACAACTTTATAAAAAATTAGGGGAACCTAATGAACAATTATGACAATGTGTATTTAATTTACTCATGCAATAGCTCATAATCTAATTTAACGATATGATATCTTTGTCTTGTTATTTATTTTTTGATGTGTTAATTCACTGCCAGGCTAGTAGGTGTGTTGTTTGGCCCTCCACTGGCTGCTTTCAATTGGTGTGAGTATTTATCTTTGTTCCCTGATGCGGCATCTTATCTAGTGGCAGAGTTGTTGCCTATAACTAAGAGAGAATCAGTTTTACTGTCATATTTATCTGTTCTCCTGTGTTAACAAAAACAAGATAATTCTCAGCATATGCTGCTCTCCATACTGTTCACTTACTGACTCTGACAGAAACATGGACTTCCAAAGAAAATCCTGCTACTCCTGGTGCTCTCCATCTGACTATTTGTTTTCCCATAGTCCAAGAGCATCTGGTTGCTGCGATGCTGGCACGGGGCGTCCCTCTTCATCACCAATGCCTAGTCATGACCTCGATAGAGGGCAGCTGTGAGCAGATCGTCCTTTCTGCTAAACCATATAATGTGTTTAAATTTACCTCTGCAACGGGTAGAAGCAGACCCAAAACAAATGTGAAGGAGGACTGTAGGATTGATGTGTTAAGTCGGATCAGGGTCAAATTGCAGATTTGTCAGCTGCCACAAGTGATACATCCTCTGGTGTACCTTGGTGATCGCTGTAATGCTGTCCTCTGATTTAAGATTGTAATTTGAATGATGAGCCCTGAACCTCAATGGGGATTAGCAGGGGGCTTTTCCTGAAATCAACTGCCACCTCCACAGTTTTCTCTATGTTAAGTTCCAGATTATTCCAGACAGACACAGACCAAAGGTCTCACCACAGCAATGTTTTTTGTGCGCCCATATTTTAGCAACAATTTGAAGTATCTTGAATGAATGGTTAAGAATCATCCGCCTCAAAATAGTTTACCTATCCCACAGATTAGTACATGTTTGTCACAGTGTCTGGAAAGAAGTAGACCAGGCGCAGGATAAACTGGAGTTTACTAAAGCAGACTGTTCGTACGACTTACTGTATACAACAACACTGATACGGCTTCAGGTATCAGTGTTGATAGAATAGAGCCTGTAGCGCAAGTCAACACATGGAACACACACTGACATAAACAAGGCAATGCTCCACGAAGACAATGACAAGCACAAGAACATTTATAGGCCGTGGTGATAGGGATGGGAACTGGGTGTGCGTAATTGTGACGAGTCCGTGGTGTATTGATGAATGGATTGATGACAGCCGGAAGAATAGATGGTGGCAGCTATTAGGCCGGCGACAGGGAAAGATGCGTTCGGGATTCCCTGGAGGGAGGCATGACCACAGATGGCCCTGTGACAATGTTAATGTACGACAAACAAACAAATCAGAACCACTGAGAAGTATTTTGACCTACGCTACACCTTGTTCGTTAAAAAGTTGGAGAAAATAACGTACATGATGGAAGATCTGGTAGAATCACATTATATAATGCTGTAGCCTAGTTTAACCTAATAATCTTATTTAGAATTCAGGTACATTTTCTTTTAGATGCAATAAAAAAAAAAAAAAAAGAATTACAAGAAAAAACATAGTGGTAAGTTAACTTACCAGATTGGATGTGTCATTGTGTCATGATTTTTTTGTGTGCAACCCCCCCACCCCTAAATGTCCCTGTCCTCCTTTTCCTGGTCATGCTTCTGACTTAGATTATATTTTACAGACTCCAGACACAGCCCTCATGCAATTCTTAATTATTACAACTTGTAAAGTTAAAATGTTAACACGGAACTAAAGATTCCTGGTTCCTCCATAGGTTTCTTTGTATGTTTTGACCCTTTTACAGAGTTTTTCCTAGCCCGTGTGCACCAACCCTGTTGTTTCTTGCTCTTTGGGGTTTCAGGCCAGGTGTTTTGTAAAAGCATTTTGTGACAACTGCTGATGTACAAAGGGCTTTATAAAATACATTTAATGGATTGATTGAGTAAAGTTATTCATGTTCAATCCATAAGAAACAATTACAGACAGGCAGAATATAATTTGAAACAGTTGTTTGGAAGTCATATGGGGAACATCTCAATTATTGGAAATTAGAAAATATGCTCAGAGAAAGAAACATTTAAATCCTGCAAAACTTTTCAACTTGTCAAACTAAACAAGACTTACAAGATCTAGGGCTTCTTGGTTCACTAGTACCTTTCTTTATTCTGAAAAACATTATTTTGTACTGTATTGTAATATACTGTATATTTCATTATAATCTTGAAATAATTTGGCTATGTCCAGACTGATAAGGGAGCTGGGAATTATGAGTGTATTTCTACTAAATTAACAAACAAGGCTATGCTGTTTTTGCATAGCCAAAATCACAAGCTCAGCCCAGTACCAACCAACAACCTCCTCAAGGGGGTACTGCAACAGACAAAGCTGTACACTGAATTATAATAAAATAGGCAAAACAGACTTGGAGTAATGCCATGTTTTTATTCAACCCAATAATATGGAATATGGATATCAATTTAGATTCTGATTTTTGTAAATCTCCAGAACCTTATGCCCCCCCCCCCCAGTTCCGCTTCTGACACCAGACTTAGACCACCAGTTGGTCTCCACTGTACATGGACTCATCACCTTCCGTGTGATGACTGTGAGACTGACCAGAGTGATGTCATCTGCAAACTAATAGCTTGACAGATGCATTGTTGAGCTGCTTTAACTCACAAATGTTTCTGGGTAATTGAGCATGACCTACCATGATATCTCAGTTGTGTTGCTGCATGATTCAGTTGCGCTCCAGCTTCATCTTCATCTTACAGACAGTTGACCTGACATTCTCCTTTAGAATTCTCTGACACAGAATTCCTTCTAAGATAACAAATTGGCCAGGTCCTTAAAACCTCTGACTACTGCCTGCTTGACAATTCTCTGGTTTCGCTGCTAGTCTCATATATATACACATATACATATACATATATATACATATTTTTTTTTTTTGCTTTATGTATTTAATACTCACTGTGTAGATGTCACGTGTCACAGTCGTGGAGGCAGGACACAGGCGCAGAGGTGAGGGAAAACATCCTTTTAAAGCTTCTTTCTTGCAAAACAGAACAGAAAACAACAAAAGGAGAGGCACAACCGAGAACTGATGTGTAACAGACCGCAAACACATCTGGTGCAAACAACGATCCACAACTGAACTCAAATAAAGACAACTTAAATAGGGTCGCCAATTAGAGGCAATGCAGCACAGCTGCCTCCAATTGTGGACAACCAAAACAGTAATGCAAGGATGCCTAGAGGCACCTCTGCAGTCAGGTCCTGACTGTGGCCCCCAGACGCATAGAGATGCATAGAGGACCCCAGCCAGGACCTGACAGTACCCCCCCAAGGCGCAGGCTACTGACCACAAGACTGGAACTCCCTAGAGCAGGATGTGGCACAGAGGGAGGCTCCAGCCCCGAAACACAACGGGGCACCAGAGCAGAGGGAGGCGCCGCCCCCAAAGCAGGACCGGGCGCCGGAGCAGAGGGAGGCTCCGCCCCCAAAGCAGGACCGGGCGCCGGAGCAGAGGGAGGCTCCGCCCCCAAAGCAGGACCGGGCGCCGGAGCAGAGGGAGGCTCCGCCCCCAAAGCAGGACCGGGCGCCGGAGCAGAGGGAGGCTCCGCCCCCAAAGCAGGATGGTGGGAGGTGGTGATGAGAGGCATGGCAGCAGTGGCTCGTCGTCCCACCACTCCACGGGGAGCACTGGAGGCTCAGGGCAGGGGACTAGCACTCGGGGTACTGGGCTTGGAACCAGCGTGCAGGAACGAGAGGCCCGGCAGGTCTTCTCCTCCACCATCCCTTGGCCCTGATGCTGTAGGGGCTCGTTCCAGAGTCCCCACGAGTGGGGTGGCAGGAACGACGTTGTCCCTGCTGGCATCGCCGCTGCCATGGATCCTTGACTAGATACTGGGCTAGACCACAGAGGTACTCCTCATCGGTGACAAGCCTCTTGCCTCTGAGGAGTTCCTCCATGGTCCAACTCTGCTTGGTCCTGGTCGGGTGGATCATTCCGTCACGGTCGTGGAGGCAGGACACAGGCGCAGAGGTGAGGGAAAACATCCTTTTAATGCTTCTTTTTTTCAAAACAGAACAGAAAACAACAAAAGGCGAGGCACAAACAAGAACTGATGCGTTACAGCAAGCAAACACATCTGGTGCAAACAATGATCCACAACGGAACTCAAACAAAGGCAACTTAAATAGGGTCCCCAATTAGAGGCAACACAGCGCAGCTGCCTCCAATTGGGGACAAACAAAAAAGTAACGCAGAGATGCCTAGAGGTACCTCTGCGGTCAGGTCCTGACTATGGCTCCCAGGTGCATGAAGATGCCTTGAGGCCCCCAGCCAAGACCTGACATCGTGTGAATTTCATTGTTCAAAATAACGGTGTGTTGTTCAGTGCATTTGATAAATAAAAGACAATGACTTTGATATCGGGTTGATATTGTTGAGTACATTGTATAGTCCTCATGTCATGTAAAACAAAATCAAATAAAAAATGTTTGGGTGATAAATTTCAAGCACAGACATGTAGAAAATAAGGCAATGTAGAAATGTGTCAAAATCTTCCAATATGTTTTTGTAATTAAAAGGCTATTTTCTGTCTAACCATATATTCACTAGAAAATAATGTATTATATGGAAACATATATAAACACTTAATCATATTTATTGTTAAGGTAACTTGGTAAATTGCAAGTAGCTATGCAACACTATTACATATGTTTTTTTTGGAAGAGTACCTGACTTGTTTATTAAAAAGGTGCAGTATTTATATTCAATTTAGACCATGTCTTCAGCTCGAGGCAAAGAAACAGTGTGAGTTTAGGTTATTGTACTTCTGCGGAGCTCGGCAAATTTTAAGTCAGAGGTGTTGGGTAGAAAATATTGTTTTATTGGAGTTGTACTCCGCCTCCCAGGGGAGCTCTACACTTTGTTTTGTCCAAAACGTCTAAGCAACAAATAGTGGAAACCAAGGTTAACAGAAAGCGCTGTCAAAGGACTTTGGTTCCAGAACAATACTGTGGCACACTAAAAACATTGTTATTAGAAATGCTTATTTCTCTTTTATTTGTGTATATTTTTACCCCATTTTTCTCCCCTTCCAATTCTGTGATGTCAAATGAGTGTTTATGGTCTTGAGGTGAATATTGAAATGTGTCCTCTGGTGCACATCTGAGAAATTTGAAATACTTGGAGAACATGCTTTTGTTCTAATGAGCTCCTCTTACTTCAAACATTTCATAATCTTGGGCTGCCTCATTTAGAATT
>JACXGI010001131.1:33674-92362 GCA_016801175.1 Esox masquinongy
TATATATATATATATATATATATATATATATATATATATATATATATATATATATATGAATAGTGTGCAAGCAATAATTTATGTCTATAGCACATTTTGTACATAGTCTCCTTATTTTTCAGGAGCTGAAAGTATTTGGACAGCTTCACAGCTGTTCCTTTTTAAGCAGTGTTTTTTGTTTGTATTGTCAGTGCAAGCAAATGAGGGCTGTCAATGTCTAGTTTTGACTATAGGCTTTGCACTGGTATTCTGAGTTTGTTGCTGGTGTCTGACAACATGACAACCAAAGAAGTGTCAGAGCAAGTAGGTTAGATACTGCTGCCACAAGTATGCCCAAGCCGCCAGAATCAGTCATTAAAACACAACAAAGCAACACAACGATATTCAATTACTAACCCCCCAAAATTTGGACTGTGGCCAATTGCACCATCCTCTGCGGGTCTTCTATGTTAATCTGTGAGTAGGATTCAAACCCTGGTCTTGCAGTGATGCAATACCATAACTGGATACTAAGTTGATCATCTGGCTCATCAAGCAAGCGGGTTCACACAAAACTAGGCTACATTTGTAACCTACATGCCAAACAATTTTACATAAAAAATGTTTTTCTAATCATAACACTGATAATATTTCAATCTCTGTGGTCGAGGCTATGCAAGTTCTTCCTGCTTGCCTTTTCAGCTAATGTTAATGTTACTTTAAAGTGTAAAATGAAGCAAGAAGGACAGTAAATCAGATGTATTTCATTTCATTTGATCTATTATCTAACTGCCATGTCATTGTATATGTATGTAAACCATAGACTGATGCATTCTTTTGTCAATATCAGAAAAATCCTCATAGACCCACCTGTGGTAATTGCCATTGAACACATTTTAACCACAGTCATTATGCATTTTTGATCCAACACCATACATTTCCATCCCTCAACAAACTCAGACAGAAGAAGTATGTGACACATGGGTTAGAAAATAGCAAGGCGTCAGCTTTAAGATGTTAACAATGTTGGATAATTGCTCCGGCTTAATGGGCAGGGGTTCGAAAATAGTAGAGCGTCAGCATTATCATCACTGCATTCATGCAAGCCAAAAATACAATTCTACATTTAAATTGCTTTGCATAATTAAATGTTGGGTTTACCTTTCATGACTCCTCAAACAACTGATCATTAATTAAATGTACACTACAGTAGAAACCAGCAATAACTTGAAATGCCCAAAATGTTCCTAGCAAAAAGGTGCCTCATTCTTTGATGCCTGCCAATAACACCCATATCCAATTGTATTTCCTCTGCATGACTAGTCTACAAAAATGGCATAACTAAAGATAAATCACTCAAGTGAGGCCAAGAGAACAGGAAGAAATCTCTAACGGATAAACCACACAAGAAATAGATGATTATATTTCTCAGCTGGAGACATGTCACTCCAAAAAACATGAGGAAAAGTATTGACCTGGTAATTTAATCACATAACACATATTGCATTATGCTTGTAACATGAGTTTCAAATGTTGTGCATAGCAACAACATACAGTTTAAAGGCTCTGGAAACAAACAGCTCCACAACAAAAATAAGGCTTATTGCCCTGATTTATTTAATGTCTTTTGAATGTTACTGTATACTGTAATCACAGAATTTGCATGGTCAAATCTTAACAAGACTGCTTGAATTTTGTATCCAGCATTTGAGTTTGTGGTGCCTCCACCCAAAGGCGATTTTGCACTTGTGTTATTGACGTACCCATGGGTAGAGGCATGAACTTCAAACGCACCAATGTGAACAGTCATGTTATCAGGGCCAGTGCTCCAGGGCTGTGTGTCAACCACAGAGCGCTAGTTTAAAGTCCCCCGGGTCTTTTTAGAGCTAAGGTCACCGGGGCCATGAATTCTCTTCCCTTCCTATCGGGGACATTCTCAATGACCTCAGTGAAGAACAACCTTTGCCCTACAATCCATTGCCGCAGAGGTAATGTGGAAAATCTGAATTAGAATATATGTCTTTCCCCTTAAATTCCCCCTAAAGACTAAATTATTATTATTAAGTCTTTAAGGAGTAGTCTTACAAAGCAGTTTGCAGCCATCTGCATCAGCTGTTTGAGACCTCAGTGCTTGTAATACACAAGTGTGTGTTACGTTACAGTGGTATGCCAAGCTTGCAATAAAGGGATTGTGATAAACAAAGATGTCAGTCTGAGACAATGAGCATATGGGCTATGAAAGCAAGTGCACATGAGATACAGCAACTGCACCACAGTCAACCTACCAAAAGAAAATATTTAGCAAAAATGTATTTCCATATAAGAAGTGAATCATAAAATTTAACGTAGCTTTTTGTGTTGTTTCAAATCTTTCGACGTGGACTAAAATGGTAATCTGAAACATGTAATACAACCTAGTACTTAGAGCATTACCATGAAATTTTCCTTAAAGGAAGAAAATTGTTTTATGTGTTTTGTCCTTGGGATGGTCAATATGTGATCTGATTTGAAGACTGAGCAACAACATTAACAACCTAACATCAATGATGTTGCACTTGCTGCTGGTGATGCTCTCTAATTCATCTTTATGCAGACAACACTATTATATACAGTACCAGTCAATAGTTTGGACACACCTACTCATTCAAGGGTATTTTACTGTTTTCCACATTGTGTAATCATTGTGAAGACATCCAATCTATGAAATAACACATGGAATCATGTATTAGCCAAAAAAAGTGTTTTGATTAAAATAAATTTATGTTATAGATTCATCAAAGAAGCCACCCTTTGCCTTGATGACAACTTTGTACTCTCTTGGCATTCTCTCAATCAGGTTCATTAGGTATTCATCTGAAATTATTTTCCAACAGTCTTGAAGGAGTTCACACATATGCTGAGTAGTTGTTGGCTGCTTTTCCTTCACTCTGTGTTCCAAATCATCCCAAACCTTCTCAATTGGGTTGAGGTCAGGAGATAGTGGAGGCTAGGTCATCTGGTGCAACACTCCATCACTCTCCTTGTTGGTCAAATACAGTTAGGTCCAGAAATATTTGGACACTGTCACAATTTTCATAATTTTGGCTCTGTATGCCACCACAATGGATTTGAAATGGAACAACCAAGATGCAACCAAAGTGCAGACTTTCAGCTTTAATTCAAGAGGTTGAACAAAAATATTGTATGAAACGTTTAGGAATTGCAACCATTTTCATACACAGTCCCCTTATTTCAGGGGCTCAAAAGTAATTAACATTAAACAAATTACATTCATAAATAAAATATTCATTTTTAATACTTTGTCAGAATTTGGCAGAATCTGAGTTGACAAAATATCCCTATACATTTCAGAATTCATCTGGCTGCTTCTGTCTTCTGTCACATCATCAATAAATACTAGTGACCCAGTGCCATTGGAAGCCATGCGTGGCCATGCCATCACACTGCCTCCACCATGTTTTACAGACGATGTGGTATGCTTTGGATCATGAGCCGTTCCAAGCCTTCTCCATACTTTTTTTTCCTGTTCCAGAACTGGGCTGGCTTTTTAAGGTGTTTTTGGCAAAGTCTAATCTGGCCTTTCTAATCTTGAGGCTTATTAATGGTTTACACCTTGTGGTGAACCCTCTGTATTTGCTCTTGTGAAGTCTTCTCTTTATGGTAGACTTGGAAAATGATATCCCTACCTCCTGGAGAGTGTTCTTCACTGGTTGTTGCGAAGGGGTTTTTCTTTATCATAGAAAGGATCCTACGATCATCCACCACTGCTGTCTTCCATGGACGTCTAAGGCATTTTTGTCTTGCAGTGCTCACCAGTGTGTTCCTTTATTCTCAGAAGGTACCAAACTGTTGATTTGGCCACTCCTAATGTTCCTGCTATCTCTGACGGATTTAAAAAAAATTTTGCAGCCTAAGGATGGCCTGTTTCACTTGCATTGAGAGCTTCCTTTGACCGCATGTTGTGGCTTCACAGCAACAGCTTCCAAATGCGAATACCACACCTGGAATTAACTCCAGACCTTTTATCTGCTTAATTGATGAAGAAATAACGAAGGAATAGCCCACACCTGTCCATGAAACCACTTTTGTGTCAATTGTCCAATTACTTTTGGTCCCTTGAAAAAGAGGGGGCTACATATTAAAGAGCTAACTCTAACCCTAACCCATAAACCCACCCTCCAATTTGGATGTGAATAACCTGAAATTAAAGCAGAAACACTGCACTATGAGCCCATATTCATTATTTAACTGTAACTTGAAAATATTTTGGTAAACAGACAAAATAACAAAACGTGTGTCAGTGTCCAATTATTTCCGGACCTAACTGTAGCCCTTACTCACCCTGGAGGTGTGTTTTGGGTCATTGTCCTGTTGAAATAGAAATGATGGTCCGACTAAGCACAAACCACATGGGATGGAATATTGCTGCAGAACTCCGTGGTAGCCATGCTGGTTGAGTGAGCCTTAAATTCTAAACATATCAAAGACAGAGTCACTAGCAAAGCATCCCCACACCATCACACATCCTCCCCCATGCTTCATGGTGGGCACAACTCATGCAGAGTTCACCATTCACCCTGTCTCACAAGACTCTGTGGTTGGAACCAAAAATCTCAAATTTGGACTCATCAGACCAAAGGACAGATTTCTACCGGTCCAATGTCCACATCTCGTGTTTCCTGGCTCAAGCAATTCTCTTCTTATTGGTGTCCTTCATTAGTGTTTTTTTGCAGCAATTCCACCATAACGGCCTGATTCAGTCTCCTCTGAAAAGTTGATGTTGAGATGTGTCTGTTACTTGAACTCTGTGAAGCATTTATCTGGGCTGCAATCTGGGGTGCAGCTAATTGCCAATTTCTGAGGCTGGTAATGTGTTTATCCTCTGCAGCAGGGTCCTCCTTTCCTGTGGCTGTCCTCATGAGAGAGTTTGATGGTTTTTGTGAATCCACTTGAAGAAAGTTCTTGAATATTCATATCTTAAAATAATGTTGGAGCTGTTGTTGCCATAATATGGACTACTACAATAAAAACATAATGATAGTCTTCTATATACCCACCCTAACTTGTCACCCTCTGTATACCATAAATCCATTTCCTACAGCCCTTGTGGGGTGTTCCCAGTCTGCAGTGGTCAGTACCTATCAAAATGGTCCAAGGAAGGAAAAGAGGTGAACCGGCGACATGGTCATAGGCGGCTAAGGCTCATTGATGCACGTGGAGAGCGAAGGCTGACCCATGTGGTCCGATCAAACAGGCGAGCTACTGTAGCTCAAATTGCTGAAAAAGTTAATGCTGGTACTGATAGAAAGGTGTCAGAACACACAATGCATCACAGTTTGTTGTGTATGGGGCTGCGTAGCCGCAGACCAGTTAGGGTGCCTATGCTGACCCCTGCCACTGCCAAAAGTGCCTACAATGGACAAGTGAGCATCAGAACTGGACCACAGAGCAATGGAAGAAGGTGGCCTGGTCTGATGAATCACGTTTCCTTTTTCATCACGTAGATCGCCGGGTGCGTGTGCGTCGCTTACCTGGAGAACACATGGCACCAGGATGCACTATGGGAAGAAGGCAAGCCGGCGGAGGCAGTTTGATGTTTTGGGCAATGTTCTGCTGGGACACCTTGGCTCCTGCCATTCATGTGGATGTTACTTTGACACGTACCACCTGCCTAATCATTGTTGCTGACCATGTGCACCCTTTTCATGGCAACGGTATTCCCTGATGGCAATAGCCTCTTTCAGCTGGATAATATCTCAAGGTTTATTTGTCAAATGCACCGAACAACACAGCGTCATCCTGTACAATGAAATTCTTATGACATGGCACCTGACAAACTACGTAGTTAGAGTTAAGAAGAATATAAGCAACAATATATCTAGACAGAAAATAATAATAAAATAAAGCAACAATATACATAACACTGTACACTCGCAGCAATTTAAAAAAGCGTACTGTAAACTAGCAGCTATCTGGGTAGTATTTTGATAGAGCAGCAATCTGGGTAGTATTATTGAACATTTAGATATGGCAAGTATGGCAGTAATATACATAACAGTGTGACCTTGCAGCAATTAATAGAATTATTGAAATTTTAGATTCATATGAGTGCAATAAGCTTATGAATGGTGGCATAGCACACTACAACTACATAGTGAGAATTTAGAAGAAAAAAATGTACACAGCTTTAAATATATCAAGAGGATAATGGGATGATATACATTGCAATATTGGTACACTGCAATATTGGTAGTAGTATTGAATATTGTAGAAATGGCAAGTATGGCAGTAATATGCATTAAAAAAGAAAATGTAAACTAGAATTGATTTTAGATATTCTAATGTTCATTAAAGTACCTGAAAGGGCATCAGAGCATCTGGAATGTTCATGTGTGATCATTATGGTCATGGATCAGTGTTACTGATTGAGGTGCCTTATAGCCTGAGGGAAAAAAAAAAATTTGAGTCTGGAAGTGTGTGCTCCGATGGTCCGGTAGTGTCTACCAGACAGCAGCAGTGTGAACAGACCATAGCCTGGGTGGCTGTGATCTTTGATAATGTTCTGTGCTTTCCTCAGGCATCGTGTATGGTAGATGCCTTGCACGGAGTGGAGATGGCAGCCGATGATGTGCTCCGCAGACTTTACCACTCTCTGGAGGGACCAGGATGCTTTCAATGGTGCACCTGTATACCTGTTGGTGAGCGTTTTTGCAGACATGCCAAATATCTTGAGTCTCCTCAGGAAGTATAATCGTTTTTGGGCAGTTTTTACTGCCGAGTTTGCTTGTCTGGAACAGGTGAGGTCATCCTTGGTGAACACACCAAGAAACTTGAATTTCTCCACTTCAGCTCCATCGATGTGTATGGGGGCATGACACCCCTCTGCCGCTTCCTGAAGTCCACGATCATCTCTTTAGTCTTACAGACGTTGAGAGAGAGGTTGTTGTCCTGGCACCATGTAGCTAGGTTCCTTATCTCTTCTCTGTAAGCGGTCTCATCATTGTTGGAGATGAGACCCAGGATGGTAGTGTCATCTGCGAATTTGAGGATGATGTTGGAGCTGTGTGTGGCCACGCAGTCGTTGCCTTTTTCCAGGTGGGAGAGGGCGGTGTGTGTCGTCAGGGCTATGGCATCATCCGTAGATCTGTTGGGGCTGTATGCAAATCTAAAGGGGTCCAAGGTGTCAGGAAGGGTGGAACAGATGTGAAGCACTTCATGATGGTGGAGGTCAGTGCTACAGGGCGGTAGTCATTCAGGCAGGTGATGGAAGGTTTCTTTGGTACAGGGACCATGGTGGTCTGTTTGATGCAGGAGGGGACTACAGACAAGGACAGAGAGTAGTTGAATATGGAGGTGAAAACCACCGCTAGTTGGTCAGCGCACCCCCTGAGGACACGCCCTGATGCAAAGTAAAAATGGTTCAGGAATGGTTTGAGGAACACAACAATGAGTTGAGGCCAAGGTGTTGACTTGGCCTCCAAATTCCCCAGATCTCAATCCAATCGAGCATCTGTGGGATGTGCTGGACAAACAAGTCCAATCCATGGAGGCCCCACCTCGCAACTTCCAGGACTTAAAGGAATGTCTTGGTGCCAGATAACACAGCGCACCTTCAGAGGTCTGGTGGAGTCCATGCCTTGACGGGTAGGGCTGTTTTGGCGGCAAAAGGGGGACATACACAATATTAGGCAGGAGGTCATAATGTTATGGCTGATCGGTGTATGTCTTCACTAATATTCGACATTGTGAAAAATAGTAAAAATGAAGAGTAGGTGTGTCCAAACATTTGACTGGTACTATAGATCTGACCCCTCATTGAACTATGTGTAGTTCACCCTTCAATATAGCTTTACTAACATACAGCTTGCCTTTTTTGATCTCTAATTGCTCCACAATTCCAGTAAACAAAACATACTCTTGTAAAAATGACCATCATGCCAGTTGTGGAATTCGCCGATGTATTTAAAAGGCAGGCTGCTAATAACGTCAATAAATTACCTGTAGTTAACACAATGCCAACAGTGCCCACCACAATACTCATCATTGTGATCTTTACACACTGGTAAACTGGCACTCACTGCACACGACGCAAGGCTCACGGGTCCCAGCTTAAGTCCTTGGCAAATCCCCTCTACCTCAGATAGCTTCTTAATATCAGCCTATACAATAGAAGGTGGCACTCTGCATTGTACATAATGTTTTTATTTACAATGGGGTATGAATGTGGTCATGTTGAAGCAAACCATACTTTCTACCAGACATTTGAATGCCATTAACAAGTTGGAGTAAGGACGGTTCCTTGTTTTGCAAATGATCATCTTTTTTACTGTCATTGATAATTGGAGCAATTCAATAACACCAGTTCTGTAGAGACATAATATGATTATGATTAAAATATGTTCTCATTCATGTCCCCCTTAAAGCAAATAGCCAACTAGAGCTAAATATTATCTGTATATTTGAACAGGCTCAAAACATATTTGATCAGGATTACAAAGTCAATTTCAAAATATGTAATTTTTTTTTTTTATTTGTCTACAGATCAAATTTCTTAAGATGGAGATGGAGAAAAAGACCAAAATCATCAAGGACTTGCAACAGGAGGTATGTATGTTCCCCCCGACTTACAACCAATGGCTAACTCATTTATACTTCATGATCACAAAAGCCTGTAAATGTTTCACTATAAGAGTATGTTATAGACATGTCAAGAAAGTAATTTATAAATAGTAATTTAACATAATATATATGGTACTTGATATTACGTAATGTGAAATAATAGCAGGTTTAGATTTTTCCCCCTCTCAATCTATAAGATGTTGTACTTTCAGATTGCAAAGGCCACAAATAACTTTAATCCACTGAGGGCTTCACGCTGTCAGTGTTGACTGATTGGCGGATAGGCTGAGCTCTGTAACACCTGGATGGGCTGAATTCGTCAGCGCCTCAGGGCCTTGAACTGGACTGGGACCTACTAATTGGCTGACCCGGGGGCAGCGTGGCTGGCACAAAATCCTGTAGCTTAAGGGCAAATGCCCCAGGACAGAGGAGAAGAAAGTAATCAATCAGAAATGAAGTCATGACTGTTTGGAAGATGCTCCACCACAGCTGCCAGTAGCTAGGGACCACTTCATAGGTGTGAAGCATGATAGATCCTCCGTAAAGAAATGAGTAGAGAACAAAATATTCAATAAAAAAGCCAGGTGAAAGGTTCACACTGCCCAAGGGAGGTCAGAGAACATTCTGTGACATTATTAGTTCTACTCACCCAACAAAGGGGGAGAGGTATACAGTGCAGGGGTGTGGGAATAATAGCCAACGGGTTTGTTCTGAGGTCACAACAAACTCCCAGGACAAACTCCAGAGGCAACATAAGCGCCCCCATTAAACCTACGAGTACTCCATTCAATTTTGACGTTTTCCCATCAGGGGACCTGCATTGGACAAGGCTGCAATGTTGTACAACAGATTGGTCTAAACGACCTCTAAACGAGGCAATGATTTGACTACATAATGACCAATTAGATTGTCTTCCACATCCAAACAAGGTTTATTACCGTAAGAGAACAAGCTTAGAGGTGAGAGGAAGATACAAGATCTGGTCTGTTAACACCATGGAGATTAAAGGATGAAGTCATTTGTATCCCTCAGTCCTAAGGAAATAAAACAAGAACTAACTGGTAATGAAGAAAATTGTTATTCCAAATCCTCAATCACAAATGTAAAAATACTCTCGAGACACAGAAATGCAGCAATCACTATGCCAACATAAAGGCTTGTAATAGTGCTGCCTGTAATCTGACCTATGTAGGTGGGAGTCGAATTGTATTGAAATAAACATTGTTCTTTGAGTGAGTTACCATTGAAAATGTTTTACACAGTTCATTGAAGTTGTACTTGGGTAGAACCTCTGAGATTTTTGCTGGCAGTCAGAAGCACTTTGAAAGCACATTATGTCGGGCCAGCAGTCCTGTATCAGTTGGCCGCTGTAACGTTGACATTTTAAGTCTTGGCTTTTTCCTGTGCCAGATCTATCTCTCCAGATTTGAGTGTCTTTGTAGTATGATACAGCGAGGTCATCTGTGGTGGATAGCAGACTCTTAGAACGACCGCGGCTTTGACATTTCAAGTCCTGGATATACACTGTGCCAGATGTATCATGAAAAATATCTCTCAACATCTTTGGGTGTCATTTTTCACCAGATACACAGGGTTCAACTGTTGTGAATTACCACCGTTGTAGGTCAAACGAGGTATGGTTTTGTCATATCATATCTTGCAATTTGTCATTTCTCTACTCTTATCACTTATACGATACACTCTGCAATGTCACTGAGATTAAATGGAAGACGTTAACTTACATGTTCAGATATATGAATCCCACTGAGACAAACCATGTGAACTGAATTTCTAGACTGAGGCTTAAATAAATGGATCTCTAAAATAACATTATCATAATAGCTCCTCTGTCTTAGAATATACGTTGATTCTGGCAATACATTTTTTTTATTGCTAATTGCTGTACAGATTAGAGATATATTCTTCCATTCCTGTTATTATAATGTCATCTGCATAGATATTTAGGTTGTGACTGCAATTTTAATTCCCTTATTATAATTATAATATAATTCACTGTTACTAATTGAGTCAGCAAGGGGCTCAAGATCAATATGCAAATACAAGAGTAGATATAGCGGGCCACCCTGATTTGCGCTTCTGTCCCTATTACCAGAGGGGGGCCGGGGACGGATTTACTACCATCCTAGACCTTCAGGCGATTGATAGATTGCTTGAGTCCATTTGACAGTCAAGTTATCACAAAGCCCAAAGCAACACTAGGCAATAAATAAATACTTCCATTCAATGTCAACCACTGATATAATAAGGCATCTCGGTCCAGTCTGGATTCAATATTAACTTACATATAAAAAATATCATCAGAAATGAAAGACAGCGTCCCTATGAATGACACACATCTGAATAGGGATGGAAAGATTATTTCACTGGGCACATTAATAGGTAATGGTGTGCCTTGCAGATGCTGATTAATCTTGAGCCTTATGTTTCTTCATTACCATGGACACTTATTTAAATGTTGTATGCAATGCCTGTTGAGAGTGTTGCTAGAAACCTCTGCCGTTGAATGTCATCAGGACCATGATTTAGTAATAATAATAGCAATGGTACACTGTAAATACAAGTATAATGACACATTTTTGCATGGATGGGTATTTATATATTTATAAACCGGGTGGTAGAATCCTGAATGCTGATTGGCTGATAGCTGTGATATATGAGATTTTATTCCAAGGGTATGATATCATATCACTTTTTACTGCACTAATTGTGTTGGTAATCGGTTTATAAGTGCAGTAAGGCATCTTGGGGGGTTTGTGATATATGGCCAACATACCACGGCTAAGCACTGTGTCCAGACACTCGGTGATGCATTGTGCAAAGAAAAGCTCTTCGCCGTGGTGTATTAGATTAGATTAGATTCAACTTTATTGTCATTGAACAGTACAAGTACAGAACAACGAAATGCGGTAAGCATCTAACCAGAAATGCAAATAGAGGGCAGAAAATGTATAAGTATTAACAGGTATTAAGTATGTGAATATTACCAGTGGAATGTGTAGATGTGCAATGAAGGTAAATGCAGTACAAATGGCAATACTAAATGTGCAATTAAGGCAAATAGAGGAGGGCAGAAAGTTTACAAGTATTAGGTATAGTGTATGTTACATGTGGGATAACAGTTGTTCGGGTACAAATTTCTGGTGGCAATTTCTAAATGGCATACAAGATGTGCAAACAAGGCAAGCAAACAAATGAAGGAGTACTGTAGTAGGATAGCATGAGCAACACTGCAGAGACAGCAACACTAAGGTCCTCGAGGTAGACATGTGTGTAACAATTGCAAAAATGCAAATACAATGGCAATACTAAATGTGCAAGAGGCAAATTGAATGTGCAAAGGTGCATGTGCAGTTGGAATGCAGGGATAGCAGCGGTGAGGTTCCTGAGGTAGACACGTACCTGTAACCATTGAAAACTTCCATTATCAGGCTTTGCAAGGCAGTGTCAGAGTAGTACAACGGAGTAGCGCAACAAGGTCCCTGAGAGGTGTGGGGGGGTAAGTGATGGGTCACAGATTTCAGCAGGGTTACAGTGGATGGGAAGAAACTCGGCCATATACCACTCCTCCTTGTGCATTATTTGCTTACATATACAGTACACATTTTTGTAATGGGGAGGGTCACTGGAAACAGACACTGGAGGGTGTGTTCTGGGCCCTGGTAGGCATTTTATTGACAAAAAGAGAAGTGCAAGGGGAGGAGATGAGGGAGAAATAAAAACCAAAGGTCAAACCCCTTTTAAGTGGCTGCTTCAGCTCTGGGGCGGCCTCCCGGTGGGGGTTTAGGAGGAATGGGTGCTGGTGCTCGTTATTTTGGTGACCTCTGCACCCTCCATCTTGCAGACGTTCTCTTTGAATCTTCGCTGATGGCCTCCGCATTGAGCTGCTCTCTGGGAGTCCTTGAATGCCTCCTCTGACGAGCTCCGAAGGGGAGGGAGGTGTGTAGGGAAGGGGCTGACCCAGCTGGTAGCTTCCGGAATCTTCCGGAAGGTACAAGCTTTCTTTTGGGGGTGTCAATGCAATGCTGATTTGTGTGGATGGGAGCGGTTGTGCCACAATGTGTCCTTTTATTTTGCAAATTAGGTCTAATCCTGCACAAATAAAGTATTACTGATACGTTTGCATTTCTTTTTCTACACTGATTATGTTTGTTGAGGAAAGCATCCCTTAGTATAAAGGGGTCTATTTGTTATTGCTCTCTGAGACTGCATAATTTGTTAAGTGACCTGTTAAGAGTACAACATGTCTGCTGTAAAGACAGGACACTCAGACATCTGGGTTTCTCCCTAATCCAGTACTCTGATGGGCTCTTTGTACAGACCTTGATTCCTCCAATATCAAAGTTTTCAGCTAAGATTCAGGTTTGTGTTTTTTTTAATAACATCCTAAAAACTCAGTTTTTTGGTTGAGAGGAGTGATGATATCTGACACTACATCTACATAGATCTCTTAATATTACATAACATGAATATGACATAATAATAAAATTATTAGAATTACTTGTGAGGTGACTTTGAATTTTCCTTCAAATTATCATAAGTAAATAAACACAAATTGTTAGGTTGCTTTTGAACCTGTCCTTTGAGCCGCACACTAACCACAGTTCTCATTATTCTCATTGCTATTTACCCATTTGACAAGTCATTCTTGATTTAATTATTCTGCTCTATCAATTGCTTCATGTATTAAGTCAGAAATTGGAGAGATAATTTGTGTTGACCTAAAAATATACTGAGTTCAAAATGCACTATACAAACATTTTTCAGGAAATGGATAGTCTTTAACCAATCAGAATATGAAGTTGATCAAATCAAAATGTTGGCTGACTCTAGCCTTACCCACTGGTTTCTCGGAACAATCTGAAGGGTAAGAATGTTTTTACATTCTGGAAAATGTTTTTTACATTCTAAAAAATTCAGAGTCATCATGGAGGAGAACACTAGTTTGCACCAAACCAGAAAAGAAACCAGGGAAGCCTAGTTCAGCCTGCAATTTAAAGTGATAGATGTTGTTGTTCTTGCTGGATTCAAACCCCCATGTAAGAGGCTGTGTCTTTAACCATTACGCCACAGAGCTATATGTTTGTGAGTGTCGGTATAGCATCTCAACATTAGATCATTATGTCACAAATTAATATTATGCCAACTTTGAATATTTCGCTAGACAGAATTAAGAATTGTATTTAACTGACTGACGTTTCTTATTAAGTTTACCTCCATCACAAATAGCATCTACTGTATGAACTGCATGGCTTTTGCCATTGGCTGTTTTAACAGCTTATTAGCCAGTAATAGGCTTACTAGTATCTACTAACATACTACTTGGAATAGTCATAAGAATTGAGCAATTGCTAGCGAGACTGAAGATGAACTTTACACTGCAAAAGCTATTTCATTTCATGGCACAAGGATGTTCATTTTTCTTTCATTCGTGAATGACATTGATACAATAACTATCAATACACCCCGATCAGCCATAACATTATGACTACTGACAGGTGAAGTGAATAACACTGATAATCTCTTTATCATGGCACCTGTCAGTGGGTGGGATATATTAGGCAGCAAGTGAACATTCTGTCCTCAAACCGATGTGTTAGAAGCAGGAAAAATGGGCAAGCGTAAGGATCTGAGCGACTTTAACAAGGGCTAAATTGTGATGGCTAGACGACTGTTCTGCTGGGAAACCTTGGGTCCTGCCATTCATGTGGATGTTACTTTGACACGTACCACCTACCTAAGCATTGTTGCAACGGTATTCCCTGACTGCATTGGCCTCTTTCAGCAGGATAATGCGCCCTGCCAAAAAGCAAAAATGGTTTAGGAATGGTTTGAGGAACACAATGAGTTCAGGGTGTTGACTTGGCTTCCAAAATCCCCAGATCTCAATCCAATTGAGCATCTGTGGGATGTGCTGGTCAAACAAGTCCGATCCATTAAGGCGACGCCTAGCAACTTACAGGACTTAAAGGATCTGCTGCTAACGTCTTGGTGCCAGATACCACAGCACACCTTCAGAGGTCTTGTGGAGTCCATGCCTTGACGGGTCAGGGCTGTTTTGGTGGCAAAAGGGGTGCCTATATAATATTAGGCAGGTGGTCATAATGTTATGGCTGATTGGTGTAGGTGACGATAACTGACTTTTTCATCAAGTGAGAAGACAAGAGAATCATGGAAACCCCTACGCTTTTACTGCCCAAGGGGTTGTGATCTAGCCTATATTACCCCCAAAACATGCACGGATGCGTACTTTGAAAACCCACCAAAGTCGCAATATAGCCATAAACAGTTTTAGTTTAGGTGTACTTTCAGCTCCGGAAAAAATTAAGAGAGCACTGCAGAGGTCTCTTTATTTTAACCCTTCTGTTCCTCACTCAAAACCTTCCTTTTTGACTTTTTTGGAAAGGAAAGAAAAAGGTGCAGTGGTCTCTTAATTTGTTCCGGAGCTGTATAACGTAGCTACTGAAGGTAGTACCCAGCAAATCTTTTGTCTATTCTGACCCAGAAAGCATACGTGGATGCATACTTCGAAAATCCAAAAGAAATAGTCGCAATATAACCGTAAACAGTTTTATTTTAGGCATACTATAACATAGTCACTGAAGGTTGTAGCCAGCAAAGTTTTTGTCCATCTGGAACAAATCCTAATGCAACTGGTTTTGCCTGTGCTGAGATTCAAACACAGAATGTCTTGTTTGGCAGTCTATGTCTCTAACCACAACGCAATCTAACAAGGGTCAGTCAGCCACTCAATCAGAAAAAGACATTCGCTCTTCTTGGCCAGCTCCGCTTATGCGGAGTGGAAGTGTAGTCTGGCTCTTCTTCTACTATTACTACTTCTACCACTACACTACTATTACTACTACTTTTCATTCTTGTTCTTGTTTTTTTTTACAAACTGCATCATAAAGAGCAACTTAGCACACAAAAAAACAACTTTTCTGGTTGAACATGGCCTATGCGCTACCAGCATTAGTCAGATACATTTGGTGTTGTTTGACAGTGATCATTGAGCATGCCAGTGTTTTGGGAAAATGAGAACTAAGAAGCAGTTTGTGTACCTCCGAGACCTGTTTTGTAACATGGTTTGTTATGAACGACTGCCAGAAAGCAGCACAGTAAAAAATTAAACGGCACTGAAGCACGCACAATGCCTCTAGCCAGTGACTTCAGGTCTGAGTTTGCTAATGTGGTCTGTCTGTGCGTGCACATATATGGAATTTAGGTAGTGTGATTTTGTGTACTTAAAACAGCTTGTGCTTTGTTTATGATAGCTTGACAGCCAGCAGATGATGAAGTTTTAGACATATTCTAAGAAATTTGTCCCAAGCACAGTCAAGCAGCAACTGACTTGATACTGCAGTGTACCGGTTTGGATGCAAATGTTTTAACTTGAGAGAGACTGCCCTAAACAATTTAGCAAGAAGTACATTTACAAAAAGACCTCCTCTGTAAAAACGTCAACATGAATTTCAGATTTTTTGATTCATGTAGCATTAATTCTGACCGTTTGAAGCAAGTGGTAGTGAGTTTGACTTAAGTTTGATGAATTGTTCCCTTAACAGAATTCTTATATATGATCAGGGAGAATAATGCAGTCATTTGTATTTGCAGATAAAAGCTCTTTGTTGCAATAATTTACCAACCATGCTCGTTTCACATCAGCCCATGCAAGTGTCCATTTCCATTGATCAGGACAGAAAAGCATTATGGCAGCAATTTACTCTAAACTCACCATCTATACTTTACATTTAGGCTGAGGATGTGCATTTTGGGATTACAGCTAGATGATGGTTGAGAGGTTGACAGGCAGAAACACACACAAAGATTTTAAGCTGGGATACATCAGCATTTGATGGCTGACCCAAAGGCAGCTCCAACTCTTTGCAGCAGATCAATCGAAAAGTTGGGACTAAGGTATGAACAGTCCTAAGAATCTTTACCATGGTCACAGATTGAAAGACTGAAATAGCTGAACATTTCAGATGAGGGAGACGTGTTTCTCCCCTGGGGAGAGATACAGTAGAATGACGCATTTCAGTAGCAATATTTGATAATTAACATGGATGATAATAAAATGTTTTTTTGTATTAAATCTAATCACAGAATTGCTCATATTTTGTGCGAGAATATTATTAATTGTAGAGTCAGAAAAGGTGGCACTCAATAGACCTACCCCACATTAACTCAATTGTGAGAATAACTTAAAAAGCAGATTTTAATTGCATTTTGATAGTCTCAGTTGGGCTCTACAATAGTCATGCTGCATCAGTTCTAGAGGCACACTGAACTGCTGAAGGATCTTTTTTTCAGTGTATAGTTAAAACAATGAAGTAGAGCAATATAGAGAGCAATGTTGGTGTTAACCCCAGTGCCTACACGCAAAATGTCCAAACTGGCCTTATACCATCATGGCCACCTAATCATCCCCAGCTTCCAATTAGATCATTATTCTTCTCTCCTTCCTGCATGCCAAAAATAAATGTTCTGTAGGTACTAAAATGAATGCAATCACTAATGTATGTAAGTTGCTCTGGATAAGAGCGGCAGCTAAATGTAAACTTAATAGGCATACCACTGCGCATTCATTCAGTTCCCCTCTAAACTAATTGCAAGGGACTGTGTATAATACAGTTTTGCAGCTATGAATAAATCTGTAGCAGAACAACAGTGGTAAAATGCTTAGTAATTGTTTACAATTATCTGATCATTCTCTTGATTTTGTACCTGGAATGTATACTAACCTCATACCATTGCCACCCTACCCAGCTCCTGGAGCGGAATCGTGCCGTAGGATCTCTCTTTAAACTTTAATTTACCATACCTGATTCCGTACCTGATTCAGCAATTAGCTGGATGAAAAGCAAATCAGGTTAACAACTGGGTTTCGACAGCAATGGTCCAATTACATTTCATTTACAATTACATTTCAAATACAATTTCATCAATCAATCCAGTATTTTCCTTGTTTTGGGCAAACAGTAAAAACTGCTGCATAAATCTGTAAATACCTTTGTCGCTAGTCAATCAAGTTTAAGGAAAGGTCCATCTTAGATGGGTTTGTTAATTTTGTTGCCCCAATCAATGCTCAGTTTAGGGGCCCCCCAACTCTAGCAACAATTTTAGCCTTACCACATACACCAGTATCTGCCAAAATCCTACGTAATTATAACAGTGGGATACACTATCCTCAGTTCATTTTAACTGAAGTGTTTGCTAGTAAGTTACAATAGGAGAGAGAAATTTTCTTTTTCAACTTCTATTACTAGCTAACAATAAAACCTAATCTTTTTGTGAGAAGTCAAAATAATTAATATTTTGGCCAGATTTTGATCAGCTGACATTCATCATGGTTGGATTTATTTGCAGTGTTGCAATAATATTGAGCTTCTGCAAAATTTCCTGTTATTCTTTTATCTTCTTAAATTTTTTAGCTGCAGTAGGATGCACGCGCTTAAAGGTACCTCAAATGTGTCATGAGGCACGTTGAATACATTTTTTTAAGGCAGATGCTATTTGCACCCAGGTGTCGGTAGCCAACATTGATATTTGCACCCGGGGTGGAATAGCCCATGTACCTATTTACACCCGGGGTGGAATTAAAGGCATATGCTATTTGCACCAGGTGTCCGGGTGTAGCCAGTTAGAGCTAGCTAGCTAGCACTAACACAACTAGCTAGCAAAATTACGGTATGCTTTCATCATTGCTGCTTAACGTTTGCTAAATTTCTTGGCTAATGTCTAACATTTGCTAAATTAGCTGGGCATAGCTAACTATAGAAGTTTGCACATTGGATCATTTTAGTTTAATTATACAAACAGCGAGAAAACACAACGTTGCTGAAAAGGTTCTATTTTGTGTTTAATATAGCCTGCCTTTTTTAATTGAATCCTCCTTTGGCACCTGCAACCATTGAGGCATGTAGCTATCAACTTTTGTATTTTTTTAGATTAGATTCAACATTATTGTCATTGAAAAAGTACAGTACAACGAAATGCAGTAAAACTCATGCTTCCTGTGAGGATGGACTCACAACCATCAAATTATGAGACTGATGCCCTACCTACTACGCTAAGGAGTCAGCTGCTATAGCTGGGTGACCATTATACTTAGGCATCTGCTGCCGTTGATGTACATACCTATCGACTTACGTTATGCAGCCGTTGATGCACGTAGCTATCCATTACGCATTGTCATTTATTTGGGTGGGTGTAAATAGCCGATTAGCTGCCGTGTGTCTACTCTCACCCGGGTGCAAATAGACACTCTGTTTTTTTAAATAGATACATTTTCAGACAGGGTGTGACTAGTGTATGAAACATTTCATTTTAAGGTGTCCTTATTATAGTGTACTTACACATGTAATTACACTGTAACAAGTATTGAAACTGAGGGTAACAACCCATTGTTACAGCGTAATAATAGTGTTACTGGTTGTTATTAAGGTATGTAATTACACCTGTGTAACAATAAACGCTTGTTACCATGCTTGTTACAAATATGCAAATTTCCAAGAAATCACCTTTTTGGTGTTTTTTTTAATTTAATCTTAATTTGATGCATTATCATCAGAGGAAAAGGATTTGCCCAGGGGGTGAAAGAGGAAAGCCCACGCTCAATAGCCCAGTTACTTACCCATCAACCTGCACTCAAAATATCCCTGGTCAACGTTGCTATCAGTACTTCCTTCAAAAGAAAAGTATGCCATCTGCGATAAATTGGAGGAGTTTGCATGAAATGAATGGTAGGTAAACCTCATTAACACTATTTGAAGAATAGTAATGTTGGCGGAATATTTGCCAAAGTATAAATTAAGTATCAACTGTTGTTTGGGATTAAGCAAGGTAGTAAATAAGGTAATCAAGAGCAAATCTTTTGGAAATTTTCTTATTACCAGTTGAGTTAACAACATACACATGTACAGCTCTGGAACAAATTAAGAGACCACTGCACCTTTTTCTTTCCTTTCCAAAAAAGTCGAAAAGAAGATTTTGAGTGAGGAACAGAAGGGTTAAAATTAAGAGACCACTGCAAATTGAACGCTTCTGTTCCTCACTCAAAACTTTCCTTTTCAACTTTTTTGGAAAGGAAAGAAAAAGGTGCAGTGGTCTCTTAATTTTTTCCGGAGCTGTAAAAGTAATATCCTTGGGATTTATGTACTTAGTACAATACCCATTCAGACAACATTGTTAGGCTTCTTTAAGCGCATTTTACATTAATGTACTAACATGACTACACCACAAAGTAACATGTGGATTGGTACAATATAATTACTATTTCTTACAGGATGTATCTACGTAAAATGAAGTGTAACTTGAAGGGTATTTACAAGTAACTAATGTGTGCTGATACAGCCAATTACTCAGCCTGACAACGTGTCACTCATTAGAAAGCATCTTTTAACACAATCCAGATAGGAGAAATAACACACTAGTACATGCGTATAGTACATGAAACATGAGGATTGATACAATGTAATTACTAGTTCTTTCACAGGATTTAACTAGTTAAAATTAAGTGTAACTTGATGTATACTTACATGCAACTAATGTGTACTGATGCAGCCAATTACTCAGCCTGACAACGTATTACTCATTAGAAAGCATCTTTTACCACAATCCAGACAGGAGAAATAACACACTAGTACACCGTATAGTAAATGTAACATGTGGATTGGTACAATGTAATTACTAGTAGTTACACAGGATTTAGCTACTTAAAATGAAGTGTAACTTGAAGGGTACTTACATGTAACTAATGTGTACTTATAGAGCCAATTACTCTGACAACTTGACAGTCTGGATTTTTCACTTTATTTCTGTTCCTTATCTAATAAATACCTTTATGGCTAATACCGTGCCATTTTCAAGAAGAGGAGAAGGTTTTTGTGACATATTTATTACATTTTGAACTGACAAATTATTCCTGAGAGACAACTTCGTTACTACTTAAAGGTGCCTTATGCAACTTAAAGACACCTATCGGCAGTGAGTTGTATATCGGTTCTATAACTCCATTAGGATCTGACATTGTCATTACAAACTATGAGCATACTGACCTGTTGGAAGCACTGTCAATTCCAACCATCGATGCTGGAACAATGTTCGTTTCAAATGGGGTTAAAGTTGATGGGCCCTTTCCATAACTACGGAACCAATCAAAACATCATCTGGGCTATCGATTGCGTTAGATGCCTCACCATAATTCAGAGACTTGTTGATGGCTATCTAGCGAACATGAAACCATAATTGTGCTAGTTAGCTCTAGCTGGAACAATAATGTGCGCACTTCAACCAGTTTGCACAAGCCCATCAAAACAAATCCACAAAATCCTCTGCTTCACAGAGCTATGCCCTTGGTGGGTTGTCATTATCAAAAATAAGCAAATTTACCACTAAATGAAAACCATCCATTTGTGTAGACCTTTATGTGAACAGCTGAACATTGATCCTTTCTGTATTGAATACTTTATTTTTTGAAGATGGTTCTTTTTTCGATTACACATCCTATATGTAGGAATGAGAGTAGGAATATCATTTCATTAGCTGGAATAATTGTTATGACAAACCTGGTCACTGTTGTAAAACAACAGATTATGCATAGATAGCTGAATTAAATATAACAACCTACTTGGTTGGAAGTGTATAAGGGATTATTTTGCTCAAAATACTAGTTGCTGCCTTCCAAATTGTGGTTATGAACCTTTTAGTGCTTTGACCAATGCACTTGTGACCTTGCATTACAATTGATTTACATCTATCATTTGCCAAGAAAGCTTCAATACAACATTTTGGCCACAGTAAAAAGAATGCATTTATCAAATTTGTCAACAAAGCTACCAAACAATAATTGTGATTGGAACCTACCATGCATAGCCATCTTGTCCAGGGGCAGCAACTAGTTTCATTTTCATTCTGCAGATTCTACACCTAATTTTTTTCATTTTGCTAAACATTTGTTCTATTGCATCCATTCCACAAGTCTCCTTTTCTCTGTCCTCTATTTATTACTTTAAAAAAAAGACATATTACTACACTCAAAACTGATGAAACTGAACTTCAGATGAGCGTGTAGCAATAACATCATCAATACTGGACAATGAAGCGTCACGTGTTTTTCACGTCTAGGAACTAGGAACCTTTTTCCCGCCTCCTATGTTTTTTAGAGGGGAAAGAGTTGAGGTACGATCAGCTGAGTTAGCTACACAAAGAGTGGACGTTCGTTAAGTAGTTGGGTAGCTAGCTAGCTAATTTAGCTTAACTATACAGCTGCTATTATAGCTATATGATTTGTCAAGTGCGTTCAAAAAATATCTATATAAATTATAATTATTTTACCCGTATGCTGTGTGTATGTTAATTGTCAGAAAACGTTAGATAACTTATCCAACTATGTGTGGGGTAACTAGCTAGCTAGCTATAGGTAATGTAATTGCCCTTTTAACGAGCTGGCTATGCAGCCTGCTAACTTTCCACTGAAATTTAAATAGTTAGCAGCAGTGTCGTGGCTACCTAGGTAGCTAGCCAACACTACTGTAGCTTCCTATCTAGCTACATATTCAAGATCTAGCTATCTATTGGTATTTTAGCTAACCAGCTAGTCTTCATTGTATTGCACCTCCGTCATTTGGATATAATTTGGATAGTGTCGTTGGGGTGGTTGCTGTATGACAAGAAGTTAAATGGGGCAGGGGGGGTTTGTCTAAATGTCACTGTAAGGACTTGTGAATACTACACGATTGCTAAAGTAGGCTAATATTTAGCAGAAAACTACTGAGCCATTGTCATCATCATCATTTTATCAAATGTACTTTGACAGATGGCAATGTTGTCATTAGAATTAACTACCTAGTTAGTTAAAACAATTTTTACTTTGGCCTTCATTTGAATCTGCAATTATATAACAAACATATCTTTCCAACCACAGGGCACCAACAATGGCAAATACAGCTAAAAGACATGCTGGCAAACCACAGTGTCTCTTAGATTTAAAAAAACATGTTGAAGTTGTTGCTGATGAAGATAAGGGTCTTGAGTCTCCTCAATTTTTAAGGAACAATGTTTTTGGGCGTTCTTTCTTAGGTCATGTTCTTGTTTTTTTCAGTGGATACTGAGAGCTGTTACTGTAATTATGCTTCTACTGAAAATATGCTTGTGAATGATTAAAAATTAGTACCTCAGATAACCATTCTTAGGAACAATGGTAGTACAGCAATATTTGCTGTCTTTTTCAGATTATATTTTTATAGTATTTGCAGAGAAAATTAGTATCTGTGAGTACTGATTGTTTATTTTTATTTTTTATTGTAAATTTCTAAGATTTACTAAGTATTAACAATGTTAAACATTTTTTAAATGTAATAAAGATGTCCCACAGACTTTATTCTCCTCTTGAAATTGACAAAATATTAGCTATAAAGGTATTTATTAGAGGAACAGAAATAAAGTGAAAGATTCAGACTGTCATGTTGTCAGACTAATTGGCTGTATAAGTACACATTAGTTACATGTATGTACCCTTCAAGTTACACTTCATTTTAAGTAGCTAAATCCTGTGTAACTACTAGTAATTACATTGGACCAATCCACATGTCACGTGTACTATACGGTGTACTAGTGTGTTATTTCTCCTGTCTGGATTGTGGTAAAAGATGCTTTCTAATGAGTAATACGTTGTCAGGCTGAGTAATTTGCTGCATCAGTACACATTAGTTGCATGTATCTACACATCAAGTTGCACTTCATTTGAACTAGTTAAGTCCTGTGTAAGAACTAGTAATTACATTGTACCAATCCACATGTTACATGTACTATGTGGTGTAGTCATGTTAGTACATTGATTTAAAATGCACTTAAAAACAATAAGGGCAATGTTGTCTGAATGGGTAATGTATTAAGTGCATATATCCCAAGTATGTTACTTTTATGAAAATGTGTCCAGTGTTAACTGGTATGGATTCTAACACTGGTAATAAGAACATTTCTAAAAGATTCACTCTTGATTACCTTATTTCCTACCTTGCTTAATCCCAAAGAACAGTTGGCAAATATTCCGCCAACATTACTATGCTTCAAATAGTGTTAATGAGGTTTACCTACCCTTCATTTCATGCAAACTCCTCCAATTTATCCCAGGTGGCATACTTTTTTTTGAAGGAAGTACTGGCAGCAACATTGACCAGGGATATTTTGAGTGCAGGTTGATTGAGTGTGGGCTTTCCTCTTTCAACCCCTGGGCAAATAATTTTCCCCTGATGATAATGCATCAAATTAAGATTAAATTAAAAAAAACACCAAAAAGGTGATTTATTGGAAATTTGCATATTTGTCACAAGCATGGTAACAAGCGTTCATTGTTACACAGGTGTATTTACATACCTTAATAACAACCAATTACACTATATTATTACGCTGTAACAATGGGTTGTTACCCTCAGTTACAATACTTGTTACAGTGTAATTACATGTGAAAGTACGCTGTAATAAGGACACCTTAAAATGAAAAACATTTCAAAAGAATTCGCACCTTAAACACTTTCAAAACAATTTGCACACAGGAAAAAAATGAAAAACTGTTTGCCAAAAAGGACACTTCTCTCAAAAAGGACTCTCAAAATATTAAGTAAATGACAAAAATAAACTACTTTAATCAACACAAAACTTATGTCACGTGGATCTCTATGTACATGTTGTCACTCACTGCAAAATTCTATATTGAAAAATGGCGAAGCTCTGTTCTATTGACGGGTCTACATTAATGGCAGAGTTTATGCTTTTGTTACAGTATGTGCAGATGCAGAGACCTGCCTAGTAATGCGCTGGTTGAATCATATCATAACCCACAGTCCGCTCAGTGAAATCCATGGTGCAGGCGAGTTGGGCAGCACAGTAGTCAGATGAGTTTACAGCAAGTTACCTATTTTAAAGTCAGATGAAATCGTATGAAACTGTGAAATGGCTCAGGTTTGGCTGGACTCTTAGTCCAGTTCCCCTCACTGTCATTGTTTTTCTTCCTCTTCCTCATCCACATCCTCTCATTCTTACTCATCCCTATTCCAATCACTCTAATGTGGACATCCATTGTTCAAATTATCTGTTACCCTTTTTATTCATGGAAACATCCTGATTGTTTGTTGACTAATTATACTTGGTAGTGTTTACACCTCAACAACAGTTGAGAGTCTCAGAATTGCAATGATTTGAGTTTGATTATTAAATGGCAGTGTTTTCTACAAAACATGACAATTGTGCTTTACAAAGAGTATTTGTATTGTACATGTTTGCTAAGAAAGTGTGAGTGGAAGAGAGCTGTATGAAAACCTTGAATAAGGCTTGTACAATAGCATGTACATTGTTCATAGGATCAGTTTTAGTGTCCTAGTCATTGTGAAAAACTGTATTTGCTTCAAAGAAAAGATATTGATCCCTTTAAACTTTCTGTTTTGTCAGGTTAGACTCAAAATAGTCTAACCTGTTAATCTTTTTGCAGACAATAGTTGAATGTATTTGCACTGTTCAAGTTATCATTTTTTCTGATGACTATTTTTGTTTTGAAAAGTTTTCTTTCTTCTGAGACGGTATTTCTTGTATTGCAAAATGTCACATACTGTAGTTCTGTTGTGTGATTGCTTTATCAAAAACCAACATTGTTAATTTTTACCAGATTAAATTAACAGTGGATGCATATAAATAAAATACAAAGATATTGCCCTCTAAGTGCTTATAAGGAAGTAGGATAATAATGAGTAATGCATCACACTTCTTTATGCTACTTCCTTGCTCCAAAAATGGCAACACTTGGTGCATAACATATTGTGACATTTGCAATTCACTGGATCTGATTTTGGATAATACACCCTGACATATGCGTTCTGCTGGATCTCAATTCCACAACAGGTCTATTCTCTGGCAGCCCCACTTCACCTTGTATGACAGCTGCCATTTCTTCTAGCTACTGAGAGTAGTCTTTCTTTAGAGACGAGTGAAGGTGCAAATGTCTGAACTGGATGCCTGGCCAATTCTGGCTCATTGAATCACATAGAGCTGTCATTCCAACTCATTAACTCTATGTAAAAGGAGAAGAGAGTGTATGTCAGTGTGTGTGTGTGCTCAAACAACCAACAAACCATAGATAGCCATAAAAATGTGGCAATTCTATGGAAGAGTGCTAGTCCCTGGTAGAGAAAGTACCACCTCTCAGATCTCATTGCCAGTCTGCCAGCTCTGCTGCTGTGCTGTGGCCCTGCACATGTTCTTCTGTGGCTTCTGAGTGAGGGAACAATGGCGCTATAGATGCACCACCGTGCACCTGTATACTGTATATCTCTCTCTTGTTATTGGCAGTTACTATTGGTTTATGTTTATGAGTGATTATTCATTCTTGTTGTGCTCGTTCTGCTCAGGTTAAACAGAGAATGGTTGAGTTGGATTAAAGCTAATTAGATCATTGATGAACTCATTTAGTATTTTAAATGTGTTCTGGAGTCAATTTTTGGGTCTGATGAATCGAAACTGGCTGGTATGATCAAACTGACTAATATAATTACATGTTGTCACTGGGGATACAACTTAAAAGCAGTACAAGCTTCATTACTCCACGTTACTAGTGATTGTTCCCTCGTCAACCTAACACCACCTTTTCATTTCCTTTGTATTTGCAGAACAAGAGCTTGAAAAATAAACTTCTATCAGGCAACAAGCTGTGCGATGTCCATGCTGAAGAGGTAAGCCTTTTGAATCATATTGACGAACAGTCAGCATGGGTTAAAAAAGGTTTTACTTTGGTGTGATTGAATTGGGGCCTATGTCTTGATTGATTAGATTGGCCGCCATTGTACATTCAGTGGCTCTGATCATGCTCCCATAAAGGGAACTAAAACAATGCTTCTATATTATTTATAAATTGATGGAATTGGGCAATGCAGACTTCATCATAGTGCTTGTCATTAAGGCTGAAGAAACGCTTTGGCTTTTAATAATAAGAAAACCCTTTATTTTGAACTTTAACTTCAGAGTGGCCAAATCTCTCTGGCACACAAGTATCCTTAGGGCAGCCCAGCCAGAGAACGTAACCATCCTGCATAACATCCAGGGCAGACGCATTCTGGATAAGTGTATTTTTGGGTTTGAGAGGACTGGGTGCCGGTGTTCATAGAATTAGTAGTTGCTCCGGCACCGTCCATCTTTTGGCCATCATCTTCTTCAGCAACCTATGAATTGACAGATTTCAACATAAATTATAGCCTGAAACGGCTAATTAACCATTCGTCATTCTCCATGATGAAATCAGCGCTGTTACAGAACACTTTCGCGTCTCAGCCCAGAGCCATAGTCCTTTTAAAAGAGCAAGCTCTGCCATCATTAGGGTAACTGCTCAACCCAGAACCACTGGTTTATTTATCCTCTCACTAGGCGATTTAAGACCTGTTAGCAAATCAAGATGCCAGCCACCGAAATTATGACAACCATTTGCTTTTCCTGACTTAGGAAAAGCAAGGCAAAGCAAGTTCATTTGTCTAGTTCATTACATACACAAAGGCATTTCAAACCTTACAAATGCGTAAACAACAGAATAGAGAAAATGCAGAATAAAGTGAAATAAATAAGTAATACAGGACAGTTTCAACGCATTCTCGAGTCCACGGCTTTATCCGATTTATCAATCTGCGATGACATCTACACTCATTTCGACCATGTGCAACAGTTTCGTGAAGCACACTTGGAAATGATCGTATGTCTCTTCCCATGCTTGAATCTGAGATTTTTTGTGAGAAGGTTTCATGAATGAGGGCTATTGTGTTTGTGAAAGATTAGTATTACAGTCTCATGAAGCACAAATAATACACAGATTTGAATTTCTTTCAATCTTTTATAATTTAAACGTGATGATAAGCAAACTGAGGGTTTATGTAATGGGCAGTTTTGATCTTCCCTGCTTTTCATGCTTTCTTTTTCTTATACAATGTTGAATTTTTTTGTTAAAGTCCCAGCTGCTATTTTTTTGTTATTCAGGAAGGAAGGTGTAACACCAAGACTTTTTTCCTTAGTGACATGTTCACTGAAGAGAAACCAAAATCCTTCAGAGCTTGACCGGTGCACTTCCTATAATCTTTATCCTGCTATTCAGTGGCCACTTCGGGGCTTCCTCACCTGCATAATGGCACGACCTATAAATAGCTTACTTGTCTCTCTCAAAGCAAGTGAATTCAGCCTTGACTTCAGATTGGAATATAGCAGTTTGTGAGCTAAGGTTTGAGTGTTTTATTAGGATAACAAAATGCACCTGTGGATATTGCATTTATGGGGTTTCTTTAATATTTGATTTCACTGATATGTGATTATATTTTGCTTGTAGATGAAAGTGAATATCCACTTTGTTGTTGCATATTCATTTGTTTCAGGCACATATAACATATTTATGATTAGCTGATGCCAAAACAAGCTTAATGACCCCAAATGAAAAAAAAAACTTGCCTTAATGGAGTTAAATTGGAAAGTTACTCAGATATATACTAAATATTCTATGATAGACCTGAGGATACACAGCATGAGTGTTAAACGGAGGCGGGATGGCTGTCTTGGGATGTCCAACTACTGTGGGAATAGAAATAACAACTTAAAGCAACTCAACAAAAAAGGCTAGTAGCTGTTTTGTTGCCAAGGGGTGACTGAGCTCATGTACTTTGAACATGGATTCAAAATGGATTCAAAATATTGGCTGCTGATAATAATGCTAGTTATGCAAGTACATTTTCAACGAATCACACAGCTATGATGCGTGGCTCTAAATCGAGGAGGAAGGGAGAGGGAGCCTGGCTGCAATAGCTAGACTTCGAAATTGGGCAGTCAAAATAGACGTTCTATCACATCACATTATTTTCAGCAAGCCAATTTCATTCAAGTTTGGGAATGTAACATTTATATTTGATTTATTGATTTATATGTGAATTTATTTATTAAATGTTCCCAATTTTCCTACATCACAACCTTTTTGAGAGACTGAAAATGTTCCCAATGTTCCTACATCACAACCTTTTGGATTATGAAAGACTGAGTGATGAACCAATTATAACCTGCATCCGACTTTAGGCATTCATCAACAGTCCATTGGTACATGGGCCCCTGGGCATTTTTCAGCTTATCAACAGCATTGTACCAAAAAAATAAACTTTTGATTCATCAATAGAGCTATCATGTTTAGTGAAATGCGTTGTGTTTTGCTAGGGCAACCACATCTGTCAAGTGAGCGCAGGTGGATTTCGAGAAAGCGTGAGTAAATTTCAAAAAGGTGCAATTTCGTCAGAATGTTGAGAAGGTGCAGACAAGTTCCACGCACACTGTATGTGCTCTCATAATGTTTATACTCCCAAACAACTGCTTCCCCATTCTCTCGGCTTGTCCTCTGTCTGCTTAACTTCAGTTGTTCTCTCTCAGCTTAAGTTTCTCCTCTATTGACTGAAGTTTCTGCGAGTTTGACTGCATTTTTTTCTGCTCAAAATTGGATGTGAGCGTGCATAAGTTTTGAGACTGACTTGATGCCATATACTGAAGCTCCAGGCTACAACAATATAATTATTTGTCAGGGGGTATCCAGGAAAGGTTTTTACAGCCAAGAATGACAGGCAATCACACAAATTATCTGGGTTTAGATGAATAGATAAGTTCTAGGTGTGTCGAAGCTTGGCCCCTCACTGTTCAATCAGAACATGGTCCATGGCTACAATATGTGGCGTGCTTCAAGTTGTGTATTTATTTTATTTTCTACCAATGAACTCCAGTTTCCAATGTTAGTATATTATCATTTTTAAATAGCCTTCAGAAAGAGAATATTTTAGCCCTATCCCATTTTTGATAAATTCTGAATGTTTACAATCCGTATAGTAATAATTATGTATCTTAAAAAGCATACTATGGTTTCTGACTAGAAAACTATTTCAACTATCATTTATTCAAGCCATTATTGGGGGTAGGGCACAAAAATAAGGCAAGGAGTTAGAGAGCAATTGACAGGCTACAAAACCACTGGGCAACTTTTTGCAATTTTCAATGCCTCAACATAGACTGCTGCATACCAAAGCAGTAGTTTGTTATGTAACATTACTACTGAGTCAAATGAAATTAAGGGTAGCTGGACAGGAGTAAAGGGATGCTTTAACAAAATGAATCCCCATCACTACAAGCTACTACCACTGGATTGTTCCACCTAGACTCCTTGTGAGGATGCTTGTGAGGGCCCATTGACGCACTCTCAGCTGGGGAGTTACCATAAACTCTAAAAAAAATACTCTAATTTGTGATGGAGTAATGTTTTCACTTGTAAAACCAGGCTTTAATACAATTTATCATTTTTGTAAAGCTGAAAAAGTTTAGGGCCCGCTTAAGAATTTAAATGACAGAGAAAACCCTGCCCTTCCATCTGAACACTAGCAAGCTTCCATTAGACAGATAAATTACTGATCCTTGCATAGCAGTTTAAAAAATAACAGAGAGCTGGCTTTAACAGGTCGAAGTTTCCAACCAATGTATGTTTAAAACTACTGAAAACAGAGCCCTCAATGTGCTCGAAACCAGATTATGGAGCTTGAATGAACCTTCTTTTCAACCCAATCCCTTTTATGTATTCTTTTAAAATAGGTATTTCTACCTTTCATGATATCCACCCTCAGCTTTAGAGAAGTTCCTTCCCGGTGGGGAGAGAGAAAAAAAATCAGTTTAACTCACACTGGTGAAAAGGCTCAGCGTGCTCCTCACAGCAGGACCACAAGAGAACTGAGCGACTTAACTGTATCTCGGCATCAGGGATGCCAACCCACAATACGTTTCCATGAGCTCCCTGATGTGTATCCATAGCGATGTCAGGGAGAACCTGGCGCCCGTGTACATTTGTGCACAAAGGGCGTTCAAAGTTGGAGGCCAGGGAGATCTGTGCGTTTCCCATGAATGTCTGAGCTGTGCGTGTAGTAGGTGTGTGCCCAGCGTGTGTGAGCATGTGTGGTCGTCGAGACGAGAAAGGAGAGGTGTTACCAGGGAACTGAATGTGTGGTAGCGGTTTTGTGGACTGGAGTGGGAGTGAGAATAGGGTTTTTAGACAGTGGGCAAGTAGCCAGTGCGTGACTGAATCATTGTGTGGGCTATGCAGTTCACTGAACGGGAGATTTTACATTTTCTTGCTCTCTGTAGGTCCCTCCTTTGAGCCGGAGCTTTGCCCGGGGAACACGCACAAAGGAGTGCTCCGCTGCAGCCAGCAAAATCCTGCTACGTGATCTAAAACCAATTTCGCTATTTGAATAAGCTAACACTTATTTTCTTATCTTCTCTTTGCAGTCCAAAAAAATCCAGGCTCAACTGAAAGAGCTGCGGTACGGGAAAAAGGATTTAATTTTCAAGGTAAGCGCAAAGTGAAGGGGTGGCTCTGCTTTATTATGGTTTCCAGACCAGGAGTAAACAGGTGCTTCAGAACACCTTGAAAATATGATCAGGTGGAGGTGGTGGTGGCGGGGGGTCCTTCATTTTTTCCACTATTAGTAAGTACCCACTACCCCATTGCTTTCAGCTCTTACAACATGCTTTACATCAGTGGTACCCTAGACAACCCGATTAAGCTGCAGGCTTGTTTTTCTTAGAGTGGATGATCAGAGGGCCAGAATATCGTTGTTATAAATATACACAATTCTTCAAATTGACTACTCCCAAATATATTGTACTTTAAAATAACATCACATTATCTCTTCTATTTTAGTTGTGGGAATACTATGTTAAAATGTTTTATATGAATTCCTGGTGATTTCATTCTATGTTGATATAAAACAAACCCTATGGGCCACCAATCCCCTCCTAAATAACAATACAAGTATTTGGTGGGCCAAAATAAATCACTAACAGGCCTTGTGATCCGCCTATTACTACACTCACCCTGGATTCATTTGGTTTCATGATGTGTACATCACTGGACAGATAGCCTGCTGGTTTCTGATGTGTTTGTGCTGTTTTGTTAACTTGTATTGTTATTGTCATGTCACACATTATTTAGCCTACATTGTTGTCACATCCCAAAATGAATAAGCCCCTTTCAAAAACCGAAAATCTCATTTGGTAGACTTGTTGCGTTTGTTTTCACACTTGAAACAAAAAGAAAGTAATAGAAAAAGCAGTAATAATCAGCATGGTGTTGAAAATACCACACTTACAACAAAAAGGTGTTATAAAAACAACAAATATTGAAAGTAGTCTGTGAAGACCCATTGGATGCTCATACATTTTGCATGTGATAAACCAACCACAATAAAATATGTGAAGGAAAAAGTCTGTTGTATAGGGTAAAATATGTGCTTAAACACACATACAATTATAATCTCATTCTAATTGGATAAATTGACCTTTTTATGTGTTGTATTTTTTGTATCTAAGGATTCATGTAATAATCATTGGCATTTACGGGCCCATAGGCTGACCTTTTGGTTCTTGTTTGCAGGGCTGGGTAGAGAAATGTCACTTGACATTTCTGCCATGGTGCCCCCTAATACAATTTCATAAATGCAAAATTTGATCCCTCAGACCTGTCATATTTAAAGCTCTGTCAGATGGAACAGTAACGGCATTAGTTGGAAAAGGGCTTCTTCTTCAATCTTCACCACTTAATGTAATGCTTCATATAGCACATGCTTCACATATAGCACATATAGCACAAGTAATAAATGTACTATATACAATACTGTATACAGCATGTATATACTACACTACCAGTCAAAAGTTTTATAACACCTCAATTTTCCCATTTTTATTAAAGGTCACACAGTTTAATATCTTAATGTACTCTGAAATGAAATCATAGAGTGAATAAACAGAGACAGCAAAGAAATCATAGAATCGTTTTGTTTAACAAAATCAAATCGAAATATTTGACTCGTCAAAGTAGCCACCTTTTGCAGACATAACACCTGAACATATTCGTGGCATTCTTTGTACAATGGAAATCAAATTAGGTTCAGAAAGTTCTTCCCAACACTGTTCCAGAATATCCCACAAATGTGTTGCACTTGTAGGTTGCTCTGCTTTCACCCTTCTGCCCAGTTCTTCCCAAACCAGCTCAATGGGGTTTATGTCTGGAGACTGTACTGGGCATTCCATGATTTGAAGCCAACTGTCTTGTTCTTTTCTTCTAAGGTAGTTCTGACATAGTCTGGAGGTATGTTTTGGGTCGTTATCTTGATGTAGGATGAACCCCTGTCCAACTAGGCATACACCAGAGGTGCAAAAAAATGCTGTGGTAGCCGTTTTGGTTCATGGTGCCACTCGCTCTATGCAATCACACTTCCTCCATGTTTGACAGTTGGTATCACACACTGAGGAACCATCCTTTTGCCTCCTCGACAGCGTACAAAAACCGTGCATGATGAAGCAAAGATTTCACGATTTTGATTCCTCCGAACGCAAGTCCTTCTTCCTGTCTTCAGTAGTCCACTGGCAGTGCATTATGGTCGGCATGCCTCTTTGCATTTTGCCATCTTAGCAATGGCTTTGTTACTGCCACACAACTCGTCAAACCTGCAGCTCAAAGTCTTCTCCCTCACATTAGAAACTGAGACATCATTACTTCGACCAGTGTTAATCTGTGCTTGAAGCTGTTGTCCTGTGAGCCGCCTATAAGCAAGCTGTTCACTCTCAGAAACGTCTTCTGATTGCACTGTGGCTTTGGGTCTGCCAGACCTCTTCCTGTCAGTTTCCTCCAGTTTCCAAGTGCCAGTGCCAAGTGACACCTTGGCTTTCTTTGTCGAAGTCAAAGTCTTTTTTATTGTCAAATGCACAAAATAACAAGGTGTTGTTCTGAGCAGTGAAATTCTTATGACATGGCATGCAAAATCTACGCAGTAGTATTAAGTGAAATATAAAGCATAAAATAGAAAAAAATATACATAACAATGTAAACTAGCAGCAATTCCAAAGAGTGTAGAAAGGGGGAATATGGACAATATGAAAGAAATATTAAATATTCTAAATATAAGTGTAAGTGCCTAGGAATTGTACGTTAAAATATGCTAATGTACATTGAATGTGCATAGAAAGTCATCAAAATGTCATTGCAATTTCTCTAAAGTAAAGACCTACACGTTTAAGGGTCCAACTCTGCTTTGATACAGACTGAGGGTTTATAAGTTTTCAGAAGTTGGGACACCTGTAGGAATGGTTAGCATCAACTTTCACGGCTTAATTTACTTCCATTGCTGCAGAACAGCTGGAAGTTGTGAACCCATTACTTGCTCCTGGACATGGTCATTTTTTTATAACTCAGAAATTTAGTATTTTTCAGTTTTTGGTAAACGTAATGTTATTTTTGAACTCTGGCAGTTTCCTGCTTACCTTTATGCAATTTCAGGTTATGCACTAAAAACTGGAAAAATGCTAGTGTTCTATATCTTTTGACTGATAGTGTGTATACTCCACCGTTCAAAAGTTTGGGGTCATTTAGAAATAACCTTGTTTTCCATGAAAGAAATAATGATTTTTATTTGAAATAATAATTGTGTCCCTCAAACTTTGCTTTCGAGAAAGAATCATTCATTTGCAGCAATTACAACCTTGCTGACCTTTGGTATTCTTGCTGTCAGTTTGTTGAGGCACCTCCCACAAGTTGGATTGGCTTGAGGGTGTGTAAGTGATCATTTCTTCCGTACCATGCGGTCAAGCTGCTCCTACAATAGCTCAATAGATTTGAGATCCGGTGACTGAGCAGGCCACTCCATTATAGACAGAATACCAGCTGACTTCTTCTTGCCTAAATAGTTCTCGCATTGTTTGGAGCTGTGCCTTGGGTCATTGTCCTGTTGTAGGAGGAAATTGGCTCCAATCAAGCGCCGTCCACGGGGTATGGCATGGCGTTGCAAAATGAAGTGATTTCCTTCAAAATCCCTATTCCCTGTACAAATCTCCCACTTCACCACCACCAAAGCACCCCCTGACCATCACATTTTCTCCACCATGCATGACTGATGGTGTCAAGCACTCCTCCAGCATCTTTTCATTTGGACTGCATCTCACAAATGATCTTCTTTGTGATCCAAACACCTCAAACTTAGATTTGTCTGTCCACTTTTTTCCTCTGTCTAGTGTCTGTGTTCTTTCGCCCATCTTCACCTTTTCTTTGTATTGGCCAGTCTGAGGCTGGCTCTTTCTTTGCAACTCTGCCTAGAAGGCCTGCATCCCGTAGTCGCCTCTTCACTGTTGACATTGACACTAGTGTTTTGCGAGTACTGTTTAATGAACCTGTGAGGCGTCTGTTTCTGAAACTAGACACTGTAATGTATTTGTCCTCTTGCTCAGTTGTGCACCGGGGCCTCCCAATCCTCTTTCTATTCTGGTTAGAGACAGTTCGCGCTGTTCTGTGCAGGGAGTAGTACACAGCGTTGTACAAGATCTTCAGTTTCTTGCCAATTTCTCGCTTGGAATAGCCATAATTTCTCAGACCAAGAATAGACAGAAAGGCTTCAGAAGAAAGTTCTTTGTTTTTGCAATTTTGAGCCTGTAATCAAACGCACAATTGCTGATGCTCCAGGTACTAAAGAAGGCCAGTTTTATTGCCTCTTTAATAAGCACAACAGTTTTGAGCTGTACTAACATAATTGCAAAATGGTTTTGTAATCAAAGATCACAGCCACCCAAGCTATGGTCTGTTCACACTGCTGCCGTCTGGTAGACGCTACCGGAGCATCGGACCACACACTTCCAGACTCAAAAACTGTTTTTTCCCTCAGACCATAAGGCTCATCAATCAGTAACACTGATCCATAATCATAATGATCACACACAAACACTCCAGATGCTCTGACACCCTTTCAGGTACTTTAATGGACATTAGAATATTTAAAATCAATGCTAGTTAACATTTTCTTTTTCAATGTATATTACTGCCGTACTTGCCATTTCTACAATATTTAATAGATACAGCTCTGGAAAAAATTAAGAGACCACACCTAATTTTTCTTAAATCAGCATCAGTACATGTATGGCAGCCATTCCATTCCAGTGTCTGTTAAATTCCAACACAGGCACACCTCATTTTACTTAATGAGGTAAAGATTAGGTGATTACCTGAACCAAATCTAATTTAACGAAGAAAAGTATAAAAACCACTGCTGTGGTCATCACTATCCTCTTGCAATAAGACTAGCTGGATGGCAAAAACAGTGCAAGTAGTACCTCAAAGGTAATATGAATAAAAAAATAACTATTCAGCATGACAAAAGAGTTGAAAAGAAAAGCTATGAGTGAGGAAAAGAAGGGTTCAATTCTGGCTTTACTGGCGGAGGGATACAGTGAGCGTCAGGTTGCATCAATCCTGAAAATTTCAAAGACGGCGGTTCATAAGAACAAGGTCAAGCAACAGACATTGGGGACAACAAAGCTACAGACTGGCAGAGGGCGAAAACGACTGTCCACTAACAGATGACCGTCAATTCATTTGAATGTCACTCAACCACCGCAGGATGACATCAAGTGACCTACAAAAAGAATGGCAAACAGCAGCTGGGGTGAAGTGCACGGCGAGGACGGTTCGAAACAGGCTCCTAGGGGCAGGGCTGAAGTTGTGCAAAGCTAGAAAAAAGCCCTTCATCAATGAGAAGCAAAGAAGAGCCATGCTGAAGTTTGCAAAAGACCATAAAGATTGGACCGTAGAGGAATGGAGTAAGGTCATCTTCTCTGACGAGTCAAATTTTCAGCTTTGCCCAACACCTGGTCGTCTAATGGTTAGGCGGAGACCTGGAGAGGCCTACAAGCCACAGTGTCTTGCACCCACTGTGAAATTTTGTGGAGGATCGGTGATGATCTGGGGATGCTTCAGCAAGGCTGGAATTGGGCAGATTTATTTTTTTGTGAAGGATGCATGAATCAAGCCAAAGTTATCCTGGAAGAACACCTGCTTCCTTCTGCTCTGACAATGTTCCCCAACTCTGAGAATTGGTTTTTCCAGCAGGACAATGCTCCATGCCACACAGCCAGGTCAATCAAGGTGTGGATGGATGACCACCAAATCAAGACCCTGTCATGGCCAGCCCAATCTCCAGACCTGAACCCCATTGAAAAACTCTTGAATTTGATCAAGAGGAAGATGGATGGTCACAAGCCTTTAAACAAAGTCGAGCTACTTGAATTTTTGTGCCAGGAGTGGCATAAAGTCACCCAACAGCAATGTGACAGACTGGTGGAGAGCATGCCAAGACGCATGAATGCTGTGATTAAAAATCAGGGTTATTCCACCAAATATTGATTTCTGAACTCTTCCTAAGTTAAAACATTTGTATTTTTTTTGTTGAAAAATGAATATGAATTAGTTTTCTTTGCATTATTTGAGGTCTGAAAACAATGCATCTTTTTTTGGTTATTTTGACCAGTTTTTTTCTACAAATAAATACTCTAAATGACAATATTTTTATTTGGAATTTGGGAGTAATATTGTCAGTAGTTTATTGAATAAAACAAAACTGTTCATTTTACTCAAACACATACCTATCGGTAGTAAAACCAGAGAAACTGATAATTTTGCAGTGGTCTCTTAATTTTTTCCAGAGCTGCATATTTTTTTTTTTAAATCAAATTTTTTAAACTGCTGCTATGTCCAGTGTTATATGTATGATCGCATTATCCTCTTAATATATTTAAAGCTGTGTGTAAATTTTCTTCTTCTTAATTCTCCCTATGTAGTTGTAGTGTACTATGCTACCATTCATAAGCTTATTGCACTTATATGTATCTAATATTTCAATAACTCTATCAATTGCTGCAAGGTCACACTGTTATTTATATTACTGCCATACTTGCCATATCTAAATGTTCAATAATACTACCCAGATTGCTGCTCCATCAAAATACTACCCAGATTGCTATTAGTTTGCAGTACTCTTTTTTAAATTGCTGCTAGTGTACAGTGTTATATATATTGTTGCTTTATTTAATTATTATTTTCTGTCTAGATATATTTTGGCTTATATACACTTCTTCTTAACTCTAACTACGTAGTTTGTCAGGTGCCATGTCATAAGAATTTCATTGTACAGGATAACGCTGTGTTGTTCGGTGCATTTGACAAATATACCTTGAAAAGTGAAACTAATGATCAATTAGCCTTTTAAAATGATAAACTTTAGCAAACACAACGTGCTATTGGAACACAGGACTGATGGTTGCTGATAATGAGCCTCTGTATGCCTATGTAGATATTCCACTAAAAATCACCTGTTTTCAGCTACAATAGTCATATCTACTGTACATTATTTAATATCAGTTTGATATTAATTTAACGGACAATTATTTTGCTTTTCTTTCAAAAACAAGGACATTTCTGAGTGACCCCAAACTTTTAAACGGTTTTATATATTGCCCATATACTCCACAATCCTGATGAAATACAGTTGATACAATATGCAAAGCAGCCTAATTTGATTTAATTCTAGTTTTCAATTGTTTGGTCAAATGAGTCACAGTGAGCAATTGGAACCAGCAGTGAGATTTAGGACAAAAGTATTTAGTTCATCAAAAAGTCCTATGGTATTTCTTTCACTGACTGGATGTTTCTTCAGCATTGGTGATGCTGAGGTCAGCAACCAGATAGGTCAGTTTCCAAAATATGGTTATTAATGACTCCGTACACCAAACATTACATACAAGAAACCTCTATTTTTTATATGATTTTTTGGGACAACATGTTTATTTTTGACTGAAGCAATTGTACACGAGAGGTCATGAAAGGAGCATGGCTTTTAAATGCGGTCATTGGTATCAGGTGATAGCTGTATGAAGCATTATCAAATAAAAATGATGTATCCTTAAAGTGCCAGGTTTTTCTTCTTCCTCGATATCGCGAAAAACACCTATTTCAATGACTGTAATGGCTAGATAATAGTACAACCTATTCCAATCCTGGCAGGAAAGCCACTTTCCTTGCGACCTTATAGCTCTTGATAATACACTCAGCGGTGGCATGTAGAAGATTGTCCCTTTTGTGACTTATTTTATAGACACAATTCCCCATATATGGGTCACTTCCCATTTGCCTGTATAGTCATCATCGCAAGCGAATGATACTATTCGAATGGGTCTTTTCTCTTCTCTATGTAACCCGCTGTCTTATATTGTTTCCCCATGGAAACAAACTGTGAGGGTTTGGATGCCTTTCTTAAGTTAATTCTTCCAAAGAAGCTCATTCAACCGACTCGACAGCCCATGCCACATCTCCGTGCATTCATGTAAAGAAAACAACAACACATATAATAATTACATTTTCATATTGCATCTGTATTCCCACATGGAAATAATGTTGTTAGCCACATGCCATTGCTGAAGGAACCATTACAAGCCTCTCACATATATGTTCAGTGAAGTATTTAGAGCTTCCCTTCCTGAATATTGACCAGCAATTTTTGATAATAAGAAAAACTCTATTTGAAATGACTGCCTAGAATTCTTTTAACTCCATCATCCAATTACCTCGAAACGGACTGCTTTGAATCATTTGTCGGCCCTTCAGTATCCACTTACTACTCTTCCTCCTCTATCTTCTTCAGAGTCATTAAGTCAATGACTACCTCTGCCTTTTCAATAGTCATTTGAAATGTTGAAATTATATACTATATAATATATCTTTTATGTCTGTGATTAAAGAACTACTTTGAAAAGTGTATTACTTTGGTCTCTCTCTCTAACACAGTTGGACAGCTACAAATAGCTTTATGTGACAGTCTCACTTTCCCATAATGGAGGAAAACCTCAAGGGAGTAAATTGATTCTTTGGTTTCTAAAGCAAAACTGTTCATTCCAAATCACAGTTATGTCCATGACTTTGCTTTGCAAGCAATTACCTGCAATAACAAAACAAAACTTTACAATGACATATTGCATAGCCTAACTAATTCTATTGTTCCTTCTCAGTGATGCTTTTAACAGCACAATATGCAATGTCCTTGTTGTTAACGTAGTCCCAAGACAACTTGATAATATTTGAATTTGGATACAACCACACAGAGATTTTAACTTTTCAGATTATGCCTATTTATTTCTGTTGAAGGATGATGGCAAACAGAAATGATTGCCTGTGAAAAAAAGACCAAGATGTGTAGATTTGCTACTCCCCTTGAGATTAGATGCATTACAGTTTTGACAAAAATGGACAGTGACTCATGAATGTATGTGCTTTCATACATTTCCTACATAGCCTGAACCTGATTGGACTGACTTGGTTTTTTTTACCTTTTGAAAGAAAAACCACAACAGGATGTGAGTTTTTTTTCTTCTTCGACTTATCAATTGGAGGTTCTCCACAGCACTATGAATTGGGGTATTTAACTTTTCCACAATGGTGCTGATGCAACACCCCGTCATGCACATGTACTACAAAAGAGGGTGTCAACCAACCTTGTCGCATAATCAACACAGAACAGGTGCATTCATATTCAAATGATAACCAACAGCTATGACAGTCAGTTCAAAGCTCCTTTAACAAGGCCACCGACAGCTGTTGAAACATGAAATTGGGAGGTATAAACCATCCATAATATAAACAAGAGCAGGAAAATACAGGATACATTAAACTCAGAAAATCAGAAAAGAGGACGGGGAAACAAAATGTTCTACAACTCTATTGAGATCAATGACTGCAACTTTAAAGATGGGTTTAATGTAAGACTTCTCAATCAGCAACACTGATCTAGGATCATATTGATTACATGAACATTCCAAATGCTCTGATGTCTTTCTGTGTACATTCAATGTACATTAGAATATTTTTATATACCATTCATAGGCATATTACACTTATATTATATCTATAATATTCAATGCTCCTACCCATATTGTTCATATTCCCCATTCTACACTGTTTAAAATTGCTGCTAGTTTACATTCTGAATATTTTTGCTATATTTAAATATATGTTTTTGCTTTATATATTTCTTAACTCTTACTGCGTAGATGCCGTGTGCCATGTCTCAATCATTTTATTGTTCAGAATGACTCTGTGTTTGATTGATAAATAAAATACTTTGACTTTGAGATTGCCACCGGTCTAATGCCGATTTATCATGTGTCTTGGCCCAAGCATACTGGTGTCCTTCAGTAGTGGTTTCTTTGCAGCAATTCGACCACGCAGGCCTAATTCTTTCAGTCACCTCTGGACAGTTGATGTTGAGCTTTGTCTGTCACTTGAACTCTGTAAAGCATTTATTTAGGCAGAAAACTGAGGTGCAGCTCATTACCGATTTCTGAGGCTGGTAACTCTAATGAACTTACCTTCTGCAGCAGAGGTAACTCTGGGTCGTCTTTTCCTACAGCGGTCCTCATGAGAGACAGGTTCATCATAGAGCTTGACGGTTTTTGGGACTGCACTTGAAACTTTCAAAGTTGTTGAAATTGTGCGGATTGACTGAGCTTCTTGTGTTACAGTAATGATGGACTGTTGTTTCTCTTTGCTTATTTGAGCTGCTCATTCCATAATATGGAGAACTACAGTACATACATAATGATGGTCTTCTGTATACCAACCCTAACCATCACAACACAATTGATTGGCTCAAACGCATACAAATTAACTTTTAACAAAGCACACATGTTAATTGAAATACATTTCCTTGTTGGGAGAATGCAAATAATGTGCAAAGCTGTCATCAAGGCAAAGAGTGGCTACTTTGAAGAATTTACAATACAAAATGTATTTTGATCTGATTAACATGATTATTTCATAGTTTTGATGTCTTCACTATTATTCTACAATGTAGAAAATAGTGGAACTAAAATACCTTTGAATCAGCTTTTGACTGGATCTGTACAGTACATATATTTAAATATACTGTAGATATAAAAAATAAAGATAAATCATGTCAGAACTTTTTCCACCTTTAATGTGACCTATAACGTGAAAAATTCAATTGAAAAACAAACTGAACTCTTTGAGGGGGAAAAATAAAAAATTAAAAACTCACAATAACCTGGTTGCATAAGTGTGCACACCCTTAAACTAATACTTTGTTGAAGCACCTTTTGATTTTACTACAGCACTCAGTGTTTTTGGGTAGGAGTCTATTAGCATGGCACATCTTGACGTGGAAATATTTGCCCACTCTTCTTTGCAAAACGCTCCAAATCTGTCAGATTGCAAGGACATCTCCTGTGCACAGCCCTCTTCAGATCACCCCACAGATGTTCAATTGGATTCAGGTCTGGGCTCTGGCTGGGCCATTCCATAATGTTAATCTTCTTCTGGTGAAGCCATGCTTTTTTGGATTTGGATGTGTGCTTTGGGTCATTGTCGTGCTGAAAGGTGAACTTCCTCTTCATCTTCAGCTTTCTAACGGACGCCTGAAGGTTTTGTGCCAAAATTGCCTGGTATTTAGAACTGTTCATAATTCCCTCCACCCTGATTAAGGCCCCGGTTCCAGCTGAAGAAAAACAGCCCCAAAGCATGATGCTGCCACCACCATGCTTCACTGTGGGTATGGTGTTCTTTGGGTGATGTGCAGTGTTGTTTTTGTGCCAAATATACCTTTTAGAATTATGGCCAAAAGGTTCAACCTTGGTTTCATCAGACCAGAACACATTTTCCCACATGCTTTTGGGGGACTTGTTTTGTTTTTGCAAACTTCAGCCGGGCTTGGATGTTTTTCTTTGTAAGAAAAGGCTTCCGTCTTGCCACCCTACAGATAGCCCATTCATATGAAGAATATGGGAGATTGTTGTCACATGTAGCACACAGCCAGTACTTGCCAGAAATTCCTGCAGTTCCTTTAATGTTGCTGTAGGCCTCTTGGAAGCCTCCCTGACCAGTTTTCTTCTCGTCTTTTCATCAATTTTGGAGGGACGTCCAGTTCTTGGTAATGTCTCTGTTGTGCCATACTTTCTCCACTTGATGATGACTGTCTTCACTGTGTTCCATGGTATATTTAATGCTTTGGAAATTCTTTTTTAACCTTCTCCTGACTGAAATCTTTCAACAATGAGATCCCTCTGATGCTTTGGAAGCTCTCTGCGGACCATGGCTTTTGTTCTGAGATGCAACTAAGAAAATGTCAGGAAAATCCTACTAGAACAGCTGAACTTTATTTGTGATTAATCAGAGTCACTTTAAATGATGGCAGGTGTGTAATGACTTCTATTTAACATGAGCTTGAATGTGATTGGTTAATTCTGAACACAGCCACATCCCCAGTTATAAGAGGGTGTGCACACTTATGCAACCAGGTTATTGTGAGTTTTTTTATTTTTCCCCCTCGAAGATTTCAGTTTGTTTTTCAATTGAATTGTTCACATTATAGGTCACATTAAAAGTGGAAAAAGTTCTGACATGATTTATCTTTGTCTCATTCTTTTACATCACAAAAACCTGGCATTTTAACACAGGGGTGTGTAGACTTTGTATATCCACTATATTTAACATCACAGCGTGTATCAATACAGTACTTCACTATGAATCAAACATTAACACTATGAATCAAGCCTCATCTACATCATCCAAAGACTCTCCGAGTTCCCTTTCAGAGGACAAGAACTTGCTTAGATTGTTGAGACATGCAGTTAGCCCAGCATCCAATGTCTGATGGTTATTTTAATCCAGCACAAGGTATATGAGAGGCCCTCAACCCTACAAGGAGTCTTAAGAAGAGTGATAACCAATAGTCCAAAGATTTTAGGAAAAATGTTGGGCTCCATTTATTCAAAACTTTGATAATAGGATGGGAATTTTTGCTATCCCCAGACTTTCTAAAGCAGTTACTGAATAAAAGTGTAAATTCATCATCCTTGTCAGTAAATGTACCATCCTTTTCAGTAAATTCATCATCCTTTTCAGTAAATTCATCATCCTTTTCAGTAAATTCATTATCCTTGTCGGTACATTCATCATTGTTGTCAGTAAATTCATCAGCCTTGTCAGTTAATTCATCAGCCTCAAAATAGATCCTATAGTAATCACATTGGGCATGCAGTGATTATTTCAGTCCTAAACCTTTTACATCACAAAAACCTGTCATTTTAACAGGGGTGTGTAGAATTTTTATATCCACTGTAAATATATGTATATATATGTGTATATATATATATATATATATATATATATATATATATATATATATATATATACACACACAGCTCTCTTTTCTATTTACAGCTCTGGAAAAAATTAAGAGACCAGTGCACCGTATTCTTTACTTTCCAAAAAAGTCGAAAAGGAAGGTTTTGAGTGAGGAACAGAAGCGTTCAATTTGCAGTGGTCTCTTAACCCAGCTGGGGTTGTCACTGTAATTGTGGAAAAAACTCCCTATACATTTATTTACGCAAAACTTTCTTTTTTATGGCCTATATGGCTGTTAAAATTCCAGAATTCCGGCCATATAGAACTACCAGACATTTGTTTTAAATAGCTTAATAGCTCACATTTCAACAGCAAAAAGACACAAACGCTATGATCCAACAAATATTTTCATTTAAATTAGTCAGCAGAATGAACTCTTTTATAATCTTTGTGAATTGAGCATATAGGCTCCAACTAGGGCTGTCGCAATTATTACATAATTGCCTGATCGGAATAATTTGAGCCAGATTGTCATTATTTTTATAGACAACGATCTTTTTATTTCCAATTCCACAATTGCGGATAACTAATCGTCTTCTGGAAATAGGGTCTTTCCTTTAGATTGATGGACTTATCCGACCAATGGTATTGGTTGTAGAAATTCCAATGTAACTGAGTGGTCAAGAGTAGAAGACCCACCCCTCTCTTGCTTGCGGAATGAATTTTCTCTTTCGAACCTCGAAATACAGAACTTGTCCACGTCGTAAACTTGCAAAAATTCTGAGAGCGCGCAAAGTCTGATCCGCCCGTGCGTTTTAGCCTCACAGCATAAACTTTGTCGCGGTAAAGTGTCTTATATAAATCTGAAAATAAAATATGCTTGATGTTCGAGTTGAATTTATACAAATGTTTGGTTAAAGAATTGCGATTTTGTATAATGTATTCAAACTTAATTGTACAGGCTTGTCAAAATATTGCTTGCAAGCACAAACTGAATGTACAAACTTACGTAGATAAGCTTGCAAGCACGTACCTAAATATACAAGCTAGTAAAACGTAATTACAGATTTGAGCATCAGACTTACGACCACGGCTCTCAATATACGACAACAAATTTTGAGACACAAGTGCACGGAGTATTGACATGTTTAATATTCCATATTCAATTGGGTTGAGATGACTGCGAAGGCGATATTATTGTTCACATACTGATCCATTCATACTGATCCATTCAGTGACCCCTCATGCCATGTGGATGGAGGCACTGTCATCCTGTAAGAGACCCAATTATGAACCCTCTTTCAAAGTCATGTATATCCTTTCTTCTTGCCACCTTCATCTAAAATTGAGGTCAACTGGGACTGCTCGAAATTTTTATGCATGGCACAGAGTGTGATAGGATGTTATTTGTTTAATTGTAACATGCAGTACACCTGTATTGAAGCATCTGCATTCATTATATTCCTTCACTAATTTATTCAGTTTTTTCCTTTAATTTGTCACTGGTCTGTATATATTCAGTAATCTATCCAAAATCAGTGCAGGGTGTTTAAAATGCAAGCTTACCTTTTGGACAACGACTCCCGTGGTTAGGGCGAAGACACAAGCATCTCAACATAAGACCTTTATATTCTGCTGCTTCTCAAGCTGCCTTGTACAAAGATTGCTCAAGTCCATTATCAAAAAATGCATGGCTTGGGAGATACAGTACGCAACCGTTCTTGTGTGTAGCGAAATTCTTAGTTTAAATATCAACATTACTGTCACAGTAGTATTACATATGATTAACACTTGAGAACACTCGATTTGATCTACATCAATATTTGGTCCAGTTGGATGATTTGTGCTGTGGAGAGGGGCAAAGAGCAGCTGGGAGGGTTGACTGGATGCCTGAATGACTCTGGACCCTACTAAGCCGCTTCTTCAGTTAGGATTCATACATGTACAAGTGCAGCAGCAACACAGGTGATGTAACCAGCATATAATATCTTTACAGGCCTAAAAAATCCACAACTAGTCAGCCTACAGAACTTTTTAAAACTGCAATGAAAATGCAGTAACTGCAGTCATTATTTTTAGTATGGTCTAACGTGGCTCTGTAGTTGTAAATTATTAACAATACAAAATGTGAATAATATTCTAAATTATTGAATTATTTAACACATACAAGACAAATCACAATCAGTAATTGAAAATCTAGCTAACTAGCAGATTTAAGTGTACATCTATTACCAACCATGTGTTCAAGGCACTCTAACCAGCCTGTTTAGACCATTTGTGATGAGGAAAGAATGTTGTTGTTGCAAAATTCAATAGGCCTAGCAAAAAAAAAGAAGCAATATGAATGACCAAACTTACTTTTTAAATTCTGAGTGATAGGAGCCTTTTTTTTCTGAGTGATAGGAGTGATATTCTGAGTGATAGGAGCAGCTGCCTCCTGAAAGGCCTGTGCCCGGCCCTCCACTAAACACTAATTTCATGTCCGAAACAGTTGTGGAGAAATATTTGATCACATAACGTTACCATTATGCTTCCAAGATGACCTGAGATCTTATCACAAACACTTTGAGTTGTTTTCACACACTTAATTTCCTTAAAAGCAATATGTCCTCTTGCACAGAATTAAGAGAGCCCCTTATGTGATTTAATCATTGACATAGACTCAGAATATGCAATTTTGTTGTTGCTTTATAAATAATTGTAACAGACTAAATGAAATAAATTATAATCCAAAAACAGAAAAAAGAAAACTTGGTGTATTGAGATTAAATTGAAATGAATGAAATTAAACATTATTAAGGAGAAAATGTATTGAACAGATTGTTTGATAATCTTTATTTTATCAAGAATAATGACAACGTAATTTAGTACTTTTTTTCTGGTTCACAAATTACCTTGGGAAGTAGCTTTTATGCTAGAAAAGGTTGGAGGCCCCGATATTTTTCTTTGGGTCTGCCCTAATATTTGCACCATACAACAGGCCATGTCTTCACAATAGCCATACTGTTTTACATTACCAGACATCCCCAAACAGAATCTCCTACACATTTTCATGGTCATACATTTAGACCTGAGCTTTTTCACGGGTCTTGACACTATTAATGCCAAAAGAAGTTGACCTTGTATTTTGTGAATATACGCTTGTCTACTATATCATATAAAGAGGCCTGTAAAAGGAACGCCATAAACTTTCACAGCGTGAAGTCCATCACCTGGTGCATTTCACAAGCTCTGTCTGTAAATCCCCTCCTATTAAGTATGTCCTCCCTCCCTCAAGAGTTTCAAAAATATTTTAATGATACCTTCTAGGGAGTCAATTTATTTGAACTGAATATGCGGCAAAATGGAAAACATTTTACATGAGTGGGTCCTGTTTAGCTTTGTTGGTGGCGCATGTCGCTTGATACACTAGGTTTCTGGTTTCAATTCCTACATGGAACTGTTATGAAAAAGAGGGGTAAAACATAAATTTGTATGCTCTCACTAATGTATGTCACTCCCTGGATAAGAGTGTCTGCTAAACAACTTACATTTCAATTAGAGAGCATGGAAAACACATCTTCCATGGTTTTGCTGCAGTTGTAGGTATGAAGCAATGACCAACCCATTGTAGAAAGGTCAATAATAGCAGACTATGGGTGATGGAGGAAAGATGCGGTCAGTTGCACACATTCAAAAAATTGGTTGTAACAATCATCTGGCTCATCAAGCAAGCAGATTCACACAATAGTCCATAAGTTAACCTACCTGCCAGACCATTTTACATTACAGGGGAATTGTTGTAACCATAACACTGATCATCTCTTTATTATAGGCACCCATGAATAGACAATGCCATGCAAGCTCTTCTTCCTATCTTTTCCAAGCCAAATACACAGCTAACACAATCACAGCTAACACAATCAGTTTACTGATGCATAATTTTAAAGCTGTCTGTCTCAATCCTATGGTCCAGTCCATTGAGAACACTATTAAAATTTAAATATATTTGTCTGTTATCACAACATAACATTTCCAAGTTGTCTGTTTCAGGTTTATAAGAAGTGCCTAAATGCTCACTCCTGTTTGTACTGTTTAACCTGGTAGGACAGTTAGCATCCAGAAATCGATGGTGGTAGTCAAAGTTATTTGTAGCACCTAACACCTAACGAATATAAAATATAGCGCTTGACATTCAAACAAGCATTATACTCAAATTTTTACACATAGAAATAATGGCTTAAATTAAGGCACTCCCTTGCAGGGGTTATGAGAATATTCAAGATCTTTCCCATGTGCCATTTTCCTACAAAGCCTTTCCATGGCATTTCATTGACCTCTTTACCACATCTATTCACAGAATGAATCAGATACAATTTTTTCACAGGTTGGATTCATTGAAACACATTTTGAATGAATTTTCCAATTTATTGATGGAATTTTAATTGAGTTGAGATAGAGTTGACCTCAGTCCTGCTCTAGCGCACGCTTGATGGGTTTAGCAGAACTTTTTTTATTGACAAGATCAAACCATTAGTAAGATGCCATCTAGTATTAGTCTAGACAGTCTTGAATACATTTAGGTGGGTCCATTTATTACCCCTTATGTTACTTTAAAGTTTGAACTGTGAAATGTACTGGTCTGTGCATTTAGCAGCTTTGCAAGATGTTTGTAGCAGTGTATAGCTCGACTTATAGTTACGACATTGTACAGGGATAAGTTGTGGATATTGTGTCTATTTCTTCAGTTAAAAGGCTAAGTAAGGGTAATCCTATAAGCCAGACTTAAGTCCACTTTTTCAGTCTGTTGGAACTGTTTCTAATTTTTAGAATACAGAAACTTGCATTTGCATACATAATCTGCCTTCTCCTTAGGTTGTAAACAATTTTGTGGTAAATCAGCTCATTCAAGTATCACTCATTATCCAAGTTCACATTACTTTATTGCTCAAACTGTCCATTATGAACTGCAATTCAGCCATGTGCAATTTAAATTTCCTTGTTTCTGTCATGTTTGTATTGCTGGCTTTTGGGAGGAAAAAGAATTTCAGTGGAATGCAATCACTTAGATATCAGCCAAAAGTGATGACAAGCAGAGATAGTTTTAGGCTTAGTTTTTGCAGTAGTAAGGGGACTCTGTCTAAAGTGACCGTATAATCTTTATTTAGTAGTCAAGTCATGACACTGTGGGTAAGGAAATTGCTGTGTTTGCAAGACTACGCCAGTTTAATTGTTTCAGCTCAAGTATCTTGTCTTTTCACAGGGACAGCAGCTAATGGATCTGGAGCACAAGTTAACCATTGCCAAAGAAGAGTTGGAAAAGGCCGCACTGGACAAGGTGGATGTCATTAAAATTGTACTCCATTGTAGTCCATCCCATTTTTGTTCTTTTGGTGTGATTTTTCTCCTCCCTATTTATTCTTTATCATATCGTTCACGTCTCAGATTTATTGCAGTGCTTTTCAGCACCAAACTATGTTGATAGAGGTGCTTTCTGCTCCTAAGTTACTAAATGAATAAATGCGAGAGTACTCTTATGCCCTTGGGGTTTCTCACCTCTATTTATGCTATTGTATTTTTGGATACTTGGTAGAAGGAGCTACATTGTACTGTTTTCCAGAAGGTGTGGGGATGAATGCATAATAGTGTCTGGTATGAATATGTAGTATAATGGTTCTTTTTTGTTAGTCACTGGACATACGATATAAAATTGTGTAAGTGGCAGGCGAATGTCAACAAGGAAGCCCAAGTGTACTGTAGGTTGATGGACAGATGGATCGTCAAAAGACTCATAATGGTTTGCCTCTGGAACAGGAGTCTCAGCTGAAAGCACTGAAGGACACGGTGCATATCTGTTTCTCTGCTGTTCTGCACAACCAACCCACCAGCAGCCACAGATTCCCCGCACCACCCACCCACTTGTTCAGATACTCCTCCCTTGTCAACGGCTCCAGAGTCACATTCCAGCAGCCACACGCCAAGGTAAGGAACTTTCTGACCCCAAGAAACTGTTGCCATTAGCACCTCATGTCTGAATGGCGCAGCGGTAGTCACTGCCTCTCAGTTAGCTGCGTCATTTGGAGACCACGGTTTGAATCCGGCTCTTGGAATAGCCCCGGGATACCGCTGAGGTGCCAGCACTGTCTGGCGTTGGGGGATTCATAATTGAGTTTGTTTGCTTTGTCGCGCTCTAGCAACACCTCATGGTGGCTTGGTCGCCTGGGAGCTCAATTAAGGTAGAAGCCCAGAGAGTGCGGTCCTTTTGTTCTGATACAGACTGCCTGGTTGAGCTAGAATCGTGATAAGAACTAGAACGGCATCAAGTCAGCTTCGGAAGACACATATCTCAACATTGACTGTCCTGAGTCCCAAGGGAATTGCTGCAATGAAGCAGGGTTTTATAATGAATTGTATATCAGAAAATGTGGGAGAAAAACAGGATGAAAAAATATCTCCTGTTCGGATAAACAGCAATATGTGACCTTGGGTTGTTCAGCAGTCTAAGATGCTGGCTCCAGTGCACATGTCACTGCTATTTCAGTACATTTTAAAACGCTTTCACATCTGTCCATGAAAAACATAACATGCCCCAAAAATATATTTATAAAACAAAGATGAAGAGCAACGCAAACATTGCAGTAGATTGTCAATTTAGATTTGTCGGGATGAAAACCACAGGGCCAAGTACTGATTGCTCAATCAAATGCCTACAGTGCTCCTCTTTGTTTGGAAAATAAATACTACTGAAGACAATAAGCAGACAAATAGGACAGCAGATATTTGTATACATACCAATAGAAGTCTTTTGTGTAACTTATGTTATTCTTCGCACTCATTTGCTGGACAACAACACTGAATTCAATTTTGAGGCAGTGCTATCTTTTCAATAACATTGATAATACAGTGTGACATATTCTTTGTTGAATGTCTTTCAATGTCATCTTCATAGAGCACTTAACACAGGATTTAAGCCCAGGACTTAATCCCCTGGGAGCAAGCCAAGAGTGACAGGTACTTTTCTCTAGGTCCATAAATTCAACAACTCTCAAACCTGTGGAAGCTCTAAAGCCAACTGTATATGCAGGTTATTGTTCAAACATTTATACAGTGAAATACCAACAAGCCTCAATTACTCAAAGTTAGTTATGTTGTAAGTAGTTGATGAATAAGATCTGTACGCACTTGTTGTTAGGGGGACTATTAGTAACTAGACTAGCTTTGAGAAATGACAGCTGATCTCTTATGTACCTGGACCTGGCTGTCTGATTAGTTGGGTAAGTACTGTCATAAGATATTCGGCTAACTTCTGATTATAATAAAACTGAGTTCAATTCTTCCATCCTATTAGTTTTTTTCTGAACTGTGTCCCATTCATTTTATTTATATATGCTTTGCAAAGTCAAGTTCAATATAATCACTGTTTAGATCAGGTTGTGCTTTAATTTCACAACTACTACTGCAGTCATATCAAAATCAGGATATCGAAGTCAGTCACTGCTCTGTTGCAGTTTCTTATCAGCCCTGATCCTTGTGAGCAATTCAGTTTCTAAGAGGCTTTTCTCTCTGATGCAGTCGGAAGTCATTCTGCTTCGCTCTCTGTGTGCTGGGTGTCCAGCTAAGAGCCTTGACGTTTGACTCCATTACATTGGCTGTAACGGAGTCAAAATTTTTTGTGTTGAAACATTGACTGCAGTTGATATCTTTTGATATAAAGTGTCCATTATATGTCCTACTTTATATGTCCCCCCCCCCCGGGCATGTAAAGTAGTACATATAATGGACACTATATCAAAAGATATCAACTGCAGTCAATGTTTCAACACAAAATTGTTTGACTCCATTACAGCCAATGTCAGTGAATGTGCTGGACTTCACCAACACCCACCCCCCTCAAGAAAAGAAAACAAGGGTTTGGGGTGATTAAGGAAGGTAGTGTGTCTGACATAAAGAAATACATCAGTGGTGAAAACCTACAGAGAGGTCCTCGGGACCTGCTTATGCAAAGCAAGTTGTTACTTCTCACTTGATTAGCATACAAATAGCTCCACTCCATCCTAAGCAGTGACTTCATCCATCCGCCACTCTATCAAAAAAGATTGCTCACTGTAAAGACCAATAGTCCTCCCCATCTGTTGTCACTGTCTGTACGGTGTGAACGGGTGCATATCTAATCTAAATCACTGGCAAAGATGGTCACAAATGGGACCAACGTCAAACCCAACCCCAATCACTGGCTGGGCGTACAGCAACAAAACCCCTGCTGTTAGTTCATGTCTCGTGCCACCTTCTGCTTGTTTTGGATTGGGGTGTACCTTCATTTGCGCAAGGGCAACTTGATTGGACATAAATATGCTAAAACAGGCTGAACCTCATGCAATGTAATGAAATGTATTCCATCCCCCTTCCCATGGCCCAATTTTTATTGCAAATTTTGTTATCTATGAGGTATTAAATAGATATGAATAGCTACTACACACATTCCGTTAGACATTCTGATATCTGTCAGGGTGCATCAGTAGCCTGACAAGGGCTATTATTGTCTGTGATCAAAATACAATTATTTTTTTACATAGAGCAATATGAATCATCGAAACAATAAAAGGTTTAAAAGCCGACTAATATTTCCTCTACAGCTATATAAAAAATAAAAACACTGGTTTTCCTAATCCACTTGCTGGATGAAATAAAATACACATATTAGGCTTATATAAGCACTCTTATGCTAAAATCCTCTTGGTGACCTAGTGGATAAGTGCTGGGATATTTGTGTGAGTACCATCTACCCTCTCCCCATCATGCTCGGTACTTGAGTTTGTTAACGTAATGGGCCTTAAGCTCCAGTTGACAACCACTACTTGATAAGACTCCAGTCTTTGGCTGCAGAGCCAATCCCCTGCCGGTGAAAGATGCATCAGTGAGAGGTTGCCGGTATCAGCAAGATTGGAAGTCTCTTCATATTTAACAGGCCGAGAGAGGAAGCCAAGTCTTGTGGTGGTGATAGCATGCAATTTTCATCCAAGTAATGGGAGATGATATGTGGATTCTTTAGAATGCTTGGGGCAGTACTGCCTGAGGAGAAATGTGGATCTTCATTGGCTGGCTTCTCTCCACATCCCTTTTGACTTACTAATGTTTTTTTCCAGTTGAAATCAGTTGCCTGGGTAAACAGTGAGTTTGTTTTTGACAGTGTATAGACACCGTAGAAATATTGCTGTGGTCAGAATGCATTGGATCTCTTCAAATATTCAACATTGAATTAAATTGGTCCATGAGATGGATGGGAATAATTAATGTAGATTGAAAGGAAAGTATGCATATATGCATCACATGCCATGAACCTGGAAAGTGAACCCAATTTTACTTGTATTGGTTGATTTGGGGAAGATCTCCAGAGCTGGATGCTTTGGTCTGTCTGATATGTTCAAGTCTGGTAACATCTCTGCATGGTGAGAGCTGTTTGGAGGACAGAATAAGAATTTTCAAGTCATCCATCCGTAAGACCTGACATCTTGTGTCCTTGTACCCTGATGGGCTAACTGAGTGACTGAAATTATAAGAGAAAACCTCTGATGACTAGCAGATTGATTGGGTATTCTACTTTTCTAATAACTCTCAGCATTTAATTAATACCCCAGCTGAGTTCCTTAAAATCTGGCGGACCCCTAGCTAACCGCGGCACAGCCTTACGCGCAGCACATAGTCTATGCATAGAAAGAGACAGCACTGCTTGTGTCCCTTTAGAGGAAGGACCGTTGGGAGCAGAAAACCAGCGGGCACTCAACTCTATCGCTGTTCTGTTGAATTGTCCTGGCCCTAAAGGATACTGTCAAAAACTTCTGAATAATACATGATACATTCGTTGAAAATAGGTCACTTCAAGAGGCAAATACCAAAAGCCTTTCTATAAAGTGAACCCATTTCTAATGGAAAATCTGTCTCTCTTATATATACGGAAAGTAGATGTGGTACACGCAAAATAAACCACTCAGTTCAATGAAAAACGGCACATTGAAAGCACCCCTGGACCAATTCTCTTGTCATGGTGTATTTCAGTAGAACTGCACTCTGTGTCGTTACCTTACCGATCTGTCATGTGCCACCTACGCATATTTAGAATTCCTAAACAATTAATTTTTTTTCTCTTGCCCATCTTTCTTGCAGGATATCCCAAAAGTTCAGAGAATCATCATGGCAAGTAAATCACCTGCGAACATTGGGGTAATGAGAAGAGAAAGTAGTCCAATACTCAAGGACTGCCAGATGGAAAAGGTGAGACTTTAGAGTAATTAAACTGTAATAGCCTATTTGTGACCCCTGGGCCCCAATTCGGCAGGTTCATCTGTTCATTGAGTTCTTGTTAATCCTTCAGTCATTACGGGTCACTGGCAACTTTTACCCCACGTCTTTCCATTTCACAGTGGACTTCACCTACATTGAGGCTCATTTTAGATCTCAAGATCTGGGACCCTTCCATGTCAATTATATGAGGCTTGAGATTTAATTTTTGTCAATGGTTCAGGCTTTCGAATGTAAATGTAGATGTGTGAAAAGAGGAAAAATCATTTTTAATGAATGCCGTCTCACAAACACATTGTATTTACTGTTGTGATCCGTATACGAGTAAGCTGAGCGTGACTGCCCAACTTTAATGATGTGACAAACTGCTAGATTCCTGTGGGGAAGAGGCAGGAATGGGACAGTTCCAGGGGGGACAGGTCTTCTTGACATCTGGTTATCAATAACCATGACAGGAATGAGACAGTGGGTCGCTTAGGGAGAGAAAGTGCACATTCCAGAGAGATTTTTTCCAGGGAGGAAATTACCCTCTATGGGGAAACGTGTCAAAAAGATAGTGCTGTAATGAAACTGTGCCACAAACAGTGTTCACTCCTGTCGTTTTATTGATGATTTTTGGCGGGAAGTGGAGGGAAAACTGCAGCAAACAGATATACTTTTGGATATGGATGAGACAAGTCATAACCTTAACGTTAAACATAAACATATTGTCACCCACGGACACGTCGAAGTCTTTGTGTCTTCCACTGCAGTCAGGGATAAGATTGAGAGAAGGACATAGATTAGAGATTAGTTATGACAGTTTATGGAAACTGTTATAACAGCTAAATGTCTGGCCTTATCAATGCACCAATGCAGCATTTTTTTGTGTGTTTGTGCTATCTATTTATAGGCAGCCTCACTTACCAACCTTATCATTTTTTATAGTCCTGTATCATGCAGAATTAATGAACTCAGGGAATGCAAAATGCTGTTATGAAACAGCCATGATTTAAACCCAATCTTATTTTAGGATCCTTCTAGCCAGTCAAAGTTCGAGTTGAAAAATCTGATTCCCAGTGTAGTTCTACATCAAGAGAGGCCTAGAGTTGTACTCATTGTTGCACCTCTTGTTTCTGCAAACATATACAGTACAATTCATTCACCATATTCGTTATGTTTACAGTGAAGAGATCCTTTTTTCCCCCAGCATTCCTGCAGAGTGCTCAAAGCACTGTACACAGGTAACATCCCAGGATGCATTTTTCTAACTTAATCATCTTCAGCAGACAGTCTTACATTTTTCATGAAGACAGTGTGCTGGTTAAAAGTCTGTCAGGCTAGAGTTATAGAAATATCAGCTATTTGAGACTTCAAAATAAGAATAGAAGTCTTGAATTAATTTGCAACACTAGAAGGAACATCCACTTAGAAACTAGAATAATTGATTTTACTGACAGGTTACAGGAGCAAAACGTGCTATAGGTCTTATGCTATCCAAGCCCTCACTTAAGATGATAAACTGTGAAGAATTAGACTGTGTATACAGTGGAAAACAAAATGGTGCCGTTGAGGATGGCTGCCGTTTTTCGTGCTCCCAACCAACTTTACGGATTTATTGTTTTATTATTGTTACTAATGTGTAATATTGCTGCATTTGCAACCGCGTTATTAACATATGACAGACAATCACTACTGGACATCAGAACTGCACTGGAATCGTCTTTTTCGTACAGAACTTCAAGTTCAACGAACAACCCGGGATACCCTTTGTTGTGCTTACCTGACCAAGCACCTGGAAAACGATGCCGACGGAGAAAGCGTGGGAAACGGGGTGGAGTTTTGGTCCGACTGCGGCTGCGGGGAAACCGTGCTCCTCTCCGAAGTATTCTCTTAGCGAACGTCCAGTCACTAGACAGCAAGCTGGATGAACTTAGGAGCAGGCTAGCTTTCCAACGGGACATTAAGAACTGTAACATGCTGGTTTTCACTGAAACATGGCTGGAGCCCTCAATCCCAGATGCGGCCATTGTTCCGAAAGGGCTATCCATTCATCGGCAAGATCGAACAGCAGAGTCCGGTAAAAGCAGAGGGGGTGGTGTCTGCTTTATGGTCAACAATCATTGGTGTCGGGATGCGGACTGCATTTCTTCTGGATGCTCTCCTGATCTGGAGGATCTTACGATTAAATGTCTATCTACCCCGGGAGTATACATCAGTCATTTTAACAGCTGTGTACACCCCCCCCCCCCAAGCCAACGCTGGGGCTGCGCTCGACGAACTTTTTCAAGTTAAGCTGCCTTTATTGTTGCGGGCGATTTTAATGGCGCCTATACGAGGAAAGTCCTACCGAAGTTTAAAAAACACATCAACTTCCCGACACGCGGGAAAAACACTCTCGACAATGTCTACTCTCCATTTCATCATGGATATATGGCCCTCCCCCGTCCTGCTTTTGGCAAATCAGACCATGCGTCGATACTGTTGCTCCCTGCTTAAAGGCAGAGGCTAATACAAGAGAAGCCAGTGACGAGGTCCATTCAACGATGGACGGACGAATCGGACGCCGACTTACGTGACTGTTTCCTCACTACCGACTGGGAAATGTTCCGAGAGGCGTCTGGAGGCAATATCAACGAATACACAGAGTCCGTTACCGGTTTTATTAGCAAATGTATCGACGACGTTGTACCACGTACAACTACAAAATCATTCCCTACTCAAAAACCGTGGGTCAACAGTGGTATTTGTGCCATGCTTAAGGCACAGACTTCAGCATTCAACTCCGGCAGGAAGGACAATTATAAGAAATCCCGGTATGACCTCAGGAAGGCAATAAAAACTGCAAAAAGCCAATACAGAGTCAAAGTAGAATCTCTCTACCAGGGCTCCAATACCAGGAAAATGTGGAGCGGTCTGAGAACCATCACAGACTATAAAGGCTATTCAGGCAGTGTGGGGGAAGTGCTGGCTTCTCTCCCAGAGGAACTGAACTCTTTCTATGCTCGCTTTGAGAACATCATCCCTGGCATGGACACTCAAATGGACCAGGACGGCTGCCCTTTACAAATGACCATGGCAGACGTTTGCAAAGCCCTAAAAAGGATTAACACTCGCAAGGCTTCTGGACCAGACAACATCTCAAGCTGTGTTCTCAAGGTCTGTGCAGACCAACTGGCTGATGTCTTTACTGATATCTTCAACCTATTGCTACGTCAGTCAGTGGTCCCCACCTGCTTCAAAAAGTCCATCATTGTTCCTGTGCCAAAAAAGCAAAAAGTCCTCTGCATGAATGACTACCGCCCTGTAGCACTCACACCAATCATCATGAAGTGCTTTGAGCGGCTAGTTAAAACTCACATCACAGACTCCATGCCTGCAACACTTGACCCGCTGCAGTTTGCCTATAGACATTACAGATCTACAGAGGATGTCATTGCTCTGACCCTCCACTCCGGACTCTCTCATCTGGACAAAAGGAACACATATGTGAGAATGCTGTTCATTGACTACAGCTCAGCCTTCAACTACATTGTGCCCCACAAGCTAGCTGTGAAGCTCAGGGATCTGGGTCTCAACCCCTCTATGTGCAGATGGATCCTGAACTCCCTGACGGGCAGACCCCAGGTGGTCTGACAACGACAAGTCAGCCTATAGAGACAAGGTAAGGTCACTGACTTCGTGGTGTCAGGAAAACAACCTCCAGCTCAATATCAGCAAAACGAAGGAGATGATTGTTGATCACAGGAAGCGGCGGGGAGACCACGCCCCCATACACAATGGGTCTGCAGTAGAGAGAGTTCACAACATCCGGTTCCTTGGTGTCAACTTCAGAGATGACTTGACCTGGTCTCATCACTCTAACATCTTGGTGAGGGAGGCCAGGAAACGGTCTGTTCTTCTTATGCCGATTAAGGAGATTTGGCATGGATTCCAGGATACTCACCAACTTCTACAGATGCACTATCGAGAGTATCCTGTCCTGCTGTGTCACCGCCTGGTGTGGCAGCTGCACCGCCCTCGACCGCAAAGCACTTCAGAGGGTGATTAAAACAGCAGAGCGCATCACAAGGTCTGACCTGTCATCCCTGCAGGATCTCTACACAGAGAGGTGTAGGAGGTGGAGCAAACGAATCATTACAGATCCCAGCCACCCATGCCATGGACTGTTTACCAAGCTGCTGTCAGGCAGAAGGTACAGGAGTATTCCTGTCCAAAACAAACAGGCTACGGGACAGTTTCTTTCCTCAGGCCGTAAGGCTGCTCAGTTCAGGAACCCCTCTTCCCTTCCATCCATAGTCCCATGCACACCTGTCACTTTATATCATGCTCATCTGCCTATCATATCATGCACACCTGCCACTTTTACATTGCACTACGGTTGTACAGTTGTATAGTTATTATTATTGATGCATATTTTTTGTATAGTGTTATTATTGATAGTTCGCGTTATCTTCTTATTTTTATATTATAATTACTGTTACTTTTTTAACTTTTAACTGCACTGTCGGGAGTAGGAAAACCAAGCATTTCATTGCCATATCTTGTTATTGCAAATGACAAATAAACCTTTTGAACTTTTTGAACTTGAACTTATTGAACAGTGTGATTGACCTTATTGAATTTTACCGAATTACTTCAAATGTGAATAGGTGAATAGGATTAAGATATCTACACAACCGTTCAAAAGTGTGGGGTCACTTAGGATTTTTAATGATAAATTAGCCTTTTAAAATCAATCAATCAATAAATCAATCGATCAAATTTATTA
>JACXGI010001131.1:92462-102767 GCA_016801175.1 Esox masquinongy
CAAACAACAGTAGTGTTGAATTTCAGTGGCTAGGAAAAACTCCCTAAGAAGGCCGAAATTTAGGAAGAAACCTAGAGAGGAACCAGGCTCAGAGGGGTGACCAGTCCTCTTCTGGCTGTGCCGGGTGAACATATTAAGAGTACAAATTGTAATAATTAATAAATGCATGTGGGCTGAGTCCAGAGTCTATTTAAACCTAGTCCAGGTCGGAGGCATGACCAGATGGCCAAGAACAGGGACAACACGGGGGGGGGGGGGGGCAGGCAGAGTGGCAGCTGAAATCGTCAGGTATCGTCTTGATCTGCAACACAACCAGGACTTTGTACAGGGACAGCAACAAATCTTTTAAGCCTGGTACTCCGCAGGTGTGGGCCAAGACCTCATGTCCTCCCAAGTTTAAAACGGCAGGAGACAGGGAAAATTTAGAAAATGCATTCCTTAGATCTACAAGGAATTATAGTGGAGAAGGAGAACTGACCCTACTCCCCCAGCACAATAATATAGCAGCGTAAGACCTTGGGGCTGAGACAGGGGGGTCCAGTGACACTGTGGCCCTATCCGGGGAGGCCCCGGACAGGGCTCAACAGGCAGGAAATCAATCCAACCACACTGCCAAGCATCAACCAAAGGGACACCCACCAACCGCAACAACCCTGAATGAGGGCCGAGTATTGCCAGCAGAGTACAGCCCAACAGAGAGACAACAACAAGCCAGTGACTCTGCCCACGAATGGCATTGGAGGGAGGGCATACCAAAATGATAAACTTAGATTTGCAAAAATAACGTGCCATTGGGACACAGAACTGATGGTTGCTGATAATGGGCCTCTGTACGCCTATGTAGATATTCCATTGAAAATCAGCCATTTTCAGCTACCATAGCCATTTACAACATTAACAATATCTACACTGGATTTCTGATTAATTTAATGATATTTTAATGGACAAAAAATGTGTTTTGAAAACAAGGACATTTCTAAGTGACCCTAATCTTTTGAACAGTAGTGTATGTAGTGAACATATGACATACAGTGACTGTCAGGTCCTGGCTGTGGTGCCTCTAGGCATCTCTACGCTTGAGATGCCTAGCTGCACTGCGTTGCCTCTAATTGGGGACGCTATTTAAGTTCAGTTGTTTTTCCTCATTTTGTGGATGCCATTTGTTTTGTGCCTCAGTTTGCGGTTTGCCGCTCCTTTTGTTGTTTTGTTGTTGAAATTAAAAGGATGTTACCCTTTCCTCGCTCTGTGCTTCGTGTCCTGCCTTCCCTCGTCCGTGACGGAATGATCCACCGCTACAGGACCAAGCAGAGCTGAATGATGAAGGAACCCCTTGGAGGTGAAGAGCAAGCCTCCGAGGAGCAGTACCTCCATTGTCTAGCTCTGGATCCAAAACAGGATCCAGGGCAGCGGGGTGTCGCCAGCGGGCTCCACGTCGACGATCCAAAGGGCAGGCCCAGGATGGAGCCCAGAATACTCCCCATAATGTTTTTGGAGGGGGCTATGGGGGCTGCTGGTGGGGCGGCGAGGAGGGTCCCTGCTGTCGCACTTATGGGGGTTCGGGGAAGAGCCCCTGCAGCCTTGGGAGCAGGAGCACCTGGAGGACGATGAGGTGCTCCTGTCTCTCCCCTCGTGGGGGCTCCTTGAGGAGCCCCAGCAGAATGGGGACTGGAGGAGGGAGGAGGACCAAGACACACTTCGGCTCCCAACCCTGGAGGATCAGCAGCCACCAGAGGGCTTGTACAGCCGGCCTCTGGAGGAGCAAGCCAGGTGATGAAGGTCTTGGCTGGCACTGAGGCCTCCTAACCAGGAAGTCACTGTGGCAGAGGAGGAGGACGAAGAGGTCTTTGAACGCCGCAGGCAAATATGGAGGTAAAAGCTGAGGCCCTGGTTTCCAGATGTGTCCAGCCAGGCCTCCCGTCCCTCCCAGCTGGCTCCTCCTCGCACCAGGGCTCTATGCGCTGATCCCCAGCCTGGAGTCTCTAGGGCCATTCCCTAGCCCGGTACCTCCAGTGACGGCTCCTCGCACCAGGGCTCCTGCACCGATCCCCAGCCTCGAGTCTCCAGTGCCGTTCCCCAGCCCAGAACCCCCAGTGTCACCACTAGAGAGGTGGGATGCCGAGCTACTGCCGCCACCGCCTCTGGAGTGGGGTTCCTGCTGCCACCCTTGGAAAAGCCCCTGCTGCCACCTCCTGCTCTGGCGCCGCGTCCTGCCTCGGGGGCGGAGCTTCCTCCCTCTGCTCCGGCATCCCTTCCTGCACCGGAGGCAGAGCCTCCACCTGTCCCGGCGTCTCTTCCTGCTCCGGGGGTGGAGCCTCCACCTGTCCCGGCGCCACGTCCTGCTCCAGGGGCCACCTGGTGCCCCGCCATCCCCCACTTGGATGTTCCGGTCTTGCGGTGCCTGCGCCTTGGGGGGGGTACTGTCAGGTCCTGGCTGGGGTGCTTCTAGGCATCTCTATGCGCCTGGGGGCCACAGCCAGGGCCTGAATGTGGGGATGCCTCTAGGCATCTCTATGCTTGAGTTTCGGTTGTCCCCAATTAGAGGCAGCTGTGCTGCCCATTCTGGGTTGCCTCTAATTGGGGACCCTATTTAAGTTCAGTTGTTTTTCCTTAGTTTGTGGATCAATTGTTTTGTTTTGTACCTCAGTTTGTGGTTTGCCGCTCTTTTTTTTGTTTTGTTGTTGCAATTAAAAGGATGTTACCCTTTCCTTGCTCTGTGCCTCGTGGCCTGCCTTCCCTCAACCGTGACAATGCGCTCCATAAGTATTGAACAGTCATGTCAAAATTACTATTTTTGCTGTACACTCAAGGCAAAAGAAAATATGATTAAGAGATGAATATGAGGCAAACGTATGGACTGTTTATTAACACGTGTTACCAACTTAAAATAACAACACTTTCAGGATTCCATCCTCCCATTTCATGCGATCAGTAGTATTGGGACAATTCCACATCCCTTGTCACAACTCCTTTGCATGCAATAACAACAGTCTGCAGGCCAACAAACTTCTGGTATCATTCTTTGAGATGCTTTACCAAGCCTTTACTTCAGCTGCTTTGAGCTGTTGCTTATTTCTGGGGAGTTTCTAGCATCAGTATACTCTTGCAAGTGAAATGCATGTTCAATCGGATTTAAACCAGGAGATTGACTTGGCCAGTCTAAACTTCCCACTTGTTCACCCAGATTAACTTCCCAGGTGATTTGGCAGTGTGTTTGGGTCATTGTCCTTTTGCATTGTGAAGTGCAGCCTATAGGCGGAAATCCCGGAGGGGGACGGGACAGGGGGACGACGACACACGACCCCCCCATCCTGGGGAAAGCTATGATTTGTCCCCCCCAATATATCGCTGTAAGCATAACTATGTAATTTCAATAATATTAATATGACGCAATGAAAGCATCTATCGACAATTATCGACGTTTAATAGTGCATTTTTAAGTTTCAAAAGATTTCGACCCCCCGCCATTCGCCTCACAATGGTTTGATCCACTACCCCCACTCAAAGTGAATTTGAGTCGATGAGAAGCTTACAGTGCAATGTAGTGTTCCTTAGCTGGCAAAGTGATCACGTTCATGTCTACTCAATGCACGTAGCTATTGTGAGATTAATCCAGTAAGTTTGTTTTATGTTGGTAGGGTTCACACAGTGGCTGAATTTGCAAACTAAAACTGTATTACAGCACTACACTTGGTGTCCCCCTCAATAATTGTTCTTGAGAAAATGTAATTGTCCCCTCCAAAGTTTATATCAGATTTTCGCCCCTGGTGCTGCCCAATGAGTCTGGTGGCATTTTCTTGTACTGTACATTGGTAGCCAAGATGCTTCTGTACACTTCTGAATTCATTCTGCTGTTGCCATCATTCATTACATCAACAACAAAGGTGAGTGAGCCCATTCCAGAGGCAGCCATGCATGCCCATGCCATGACACTACCTCCATCATGCTTCACAGATGAGATTAAATGCGTTGGATCATCTGCAGTTCCTTTTTTTCTCCACAATTTGGCCTTCCCAACCCTTTCATAAGGGTTCATGTAAAGCCCTTTTTCAAAACTGTACTGGCTGATCTCTGTACATTGTTGTAAATTCTAATCTGGCCATTCTGTTTTTGATGCTGATCAGAGTTTTGCTTCTTGCAGTGTAGCCTTTGTAATTCTGCTGCCAAAGTCTTTTGTGAACAGTAAATTGTGAAACTTTCACTCCAGCATTGTGGAGGTTGTTGGTGATTTCATTGACTTATTTTAGGGTAGTTTTTAACTGATCTGGTCATTTTTTTGCCATTAACTGCTTTTGTTTTTCTTGGCCGACCTTGTTGCTGTTGATTTCTGAAGTGGTTTCTTTCTTTTTCATTACATTCCAAACTGTGACTGGCTATGCCCAACTTTTGTACTGTACTATGGTTGTAATTGAGTTCCTCTTTTTAGATTAGATTAGATTCAACTTTATTGTCATTGAACAGCAAAAGTACAGTACAAATGGCAATACCAAATGTGCAATAAGGCAAATAGAGAAGGGCAGAAAATGTCCAAGTATTAACAAGTATTAAGTATATATATATTTTACCAATGGAATGTGTAGATGAGCAATACTAAATATGCAATAACGCAAATAGAGGAGGGCAGAAAATTTACAAGTATTTACAAGTATTAAGTATATATATATTTTACCAGTGGAATGTGTAGATGTGCAATACTAAATACGCAATAAGGCAAATAGAGGAGGGCAGAAATTTTACAAGTATTAGTTATAGTGTATGTTACAACTGGGATAACAGTTGTTCGGGTACAAATGGCTCTTTTCTTTTAGAATCAAAATAGCTCCTTTGTCTTCATGTTGGATTAAGCCTACTGACACCAAATGCAGTCTCCAAAGGCAAAAGCAAAGAATGGAACTGAGATAACACATTCACAGCTCTTTTATATGTAAACAATCAATGCAACAGGAAACACCTGATCAATTAGAATCACCTGTGAGCCAAATGTCCCAGTACTTATGCTCACATAAAAGAGGATCAAACTCTGAATATATTGTTCTTAGTAGGTAAAGCATTTAAGGGTTGAAACAGAAATAAAAGTTGACAGTCCGTTCTTTTGCTTCATTACTATTTTTTTCATTTTTCTATATGCATTGAGTGTGCAGAAAAAATAGAAAGTTTGACATTACTGTCCCAATACTTATGGAGGGCATTTTATTCACATGCTCATACTCATGCACGATAATATAAGTAAAAATCGATATATTTATAGAGCTTTATGAAATTTGACAACAAACACAGATGGGGCATTTAGAACATAAATCTATTTGGGGATGGCAGTGCACTGGGCCAGTAAACAAAAGGTCACTGGTTTTAATCCTGAGCAATAAGGTGAAAATGGCAATATCCCCACTGCGAGACTGCATTAAACGCTGTGTTGGCTCAGTTTAAAATTACATTGTTATTGCTCAATCTATAACAATTCAGATATCCAAATTTAATAGTTCCCTGTATTTCAATTTATGAAAATGGGTTGTCCTGGTTGATCAACTGATGTGACAGCAGATGCTGTTGGAACTGGTCTTGGAGGTCCAGTAGGCGGAACTCTTCCCTCTGGGTTAAAAATAAAATCCCAATACCCCAGGGCAGTGAAGGGTACATTGCCCTCTGTAAGGTGCCACCTTTTGGATGAGACACTAAATGGGTATGGCACCTATAGGGTTTTTTAAACCTGTTTCCTGGACACATTTCAAATATGGCCCTTATATTATCTTGGTCACCTAATTTTCTCCAGCTTCTAATTGCCTCATTCGCTTGCCTCATTTTGTAACTATTCCCTAGGTCGTTGTCATGATTTAAAACGTGTTCTCAGTCAACTTGGTAAAATTAATAAACTATTTATCCATGTTAGCACTGTTGGCAGGGTCTTACACAGAACATTCATTACAGATTGTAGTGCCACTGACTCCTTCTAAAGAGAGACAACTGGAAATGGTTGTCATTAGGAAAAGAAGGGTAGGCTATTAGTCTCCCTGGGCAGACACGTTTCCTTCCACAATGTAAACAATGTTCCAACATACACGTCTGCCTAAGTATCTGGGGTCCATTAGACAGGGAGGAAAAGGCAGATTAGCTGCTGACGAGCCCGCCAAGACAATAGAGAAGTCCAAATGGAAAATGTTACATTTTTACAAACCATCCATTGAATTACTGAAATTATTGTCTCCCCGATCGATTCTATTGAATGTTGTTGTGCATTTGCAATCATCTCTGTAAAGCTTATAGCAACCACCACAACTCTGCATATGCCAATACGGGTACATTATGTAAGAAATTATGCTGTCATTTTAGTAGTTTTCAAGTTATTTTACTGCTCAAGTTTGACTAGCGGGATACCTGCTGACCACAACAAATCATGATTTACATAAAATAGTTAGCTAGTTACATCTAATAGTTAGCTTGTTGAACACGACAATCTCTGATTTTGAGATTGTCGTGTTCGGACTTGCCAGTTCTCCCTAAGGGACTTTACGTGCTAGAGTGGTCATTGGGCCAGAAAATTTTACTCTGGTGCAATCCAAGCCCACACAGACCAGGCCTGGTCCAATGTCACAGAATCTAAATGAGCCCGGCCCAAAAAAAAAGCGAGATTACAAAAAGAATGATAATGACGTTGTTACAATGTGCATTATGACAAAGTTAAATATTTACACTAGTGTTGAAAATAATGAGACAGCAACAGTGGGAACCAGGAAGTGAAAAGAAATGAAAACTAAATTTAAATAACTGTTAAATATTATATATAGTAATAATCACTATTGTTATAGTTAGTGGGTAATTAGCATCACCTCCAGTGATCCAGACCGCTGTGCGTCTGCTGCTTTCCGGTGAGCTGGCCAAGCACTCCATGGGGGCACCAAAGCCGTGACCAATTCCACCAACTCCAAATAAACCAATAGTTTTGAGTGCTCTATTCTTCGTTACGGTACTAACTGTATCTTAGAGCTGCATTATGTAGGATTTTTTCAGAAAAAAAAAGAAAAAGAAAAAAGAAAAAGAAGTTTTGTCACCTATTAACATGTTGTGTAAGCTAATGAGGCCCTCTAAGATTTGTTTAGCAACACAGACAGTTCTGGGCCAGTAGAATGTCAATTTGTAATTTTTGGAGTGTGCAGCTACTTTCCAGCCAATTTTGTTCCAGCAATCCCATTCCAGCCAATCGCTTTCTGCGAGGTGGCCCTTCCAGCCAATCGCCTTCGGCGAGGCAGGCTTTCCTCCTTGGCGTGTTTTATGAACACGCTTACCTCTGAGTTATTGCTTTTTTTTTGGAACAGGTAATTCTATTTTTCATATTATTATTTGGAACATCATTCTCTATCGGACATTGGTGCAGAACCACTTTCTGACCGGTGAGTAACTGCAAAATGCTGTAATTGTTTTTTTACTGAAAAAGTCCTACCTAGTACAGCTTTAAAAAAAGCAAAAATGTTAATCGGATAATGACACAATACAATGTGTTTAATTTAGTTATACTTTATGGTTGCTTTCTATCTATTGACAGTATACAGGCTACCTGAATATGATATTTAGTCATCTTTATGTAAGGTAAAATGGGGTTTTTTGGGCCTTAAGATTGCTGTATTATAATTGCAATGAGTACAGACCAGCCAAACATGCTGTTTTAGAGCACAAAGCAATGTACCTTCTGCAGATAGGGATGAAGAAGAGGTAGAAAGGTTTACCCACCACAAGGAACGAAGCAATGTGGACCACTATGCTACATGGACCTGAAGCAGTGTGGACCATTATGCTACATGGACCTGAAGCAGTGTGGACCATTATGCTACATGGACCTGAAGCAGTGTGGACCATTATGCTACATGGACCTGAAGCAGTGTGGACCACTATGCTACATGGACCTGAAGCAGTGTGGACAACTATGCCACATGGACTTGAAGCAGTGTGGAACACAGTGGTACCTGGTGCCTCTGCATAGTTAATCAGGCATGTGTTTTTGTGGCATTGTTTATGCAAAAACCTCATTCACTTTATTATTCATAACTTAATAATTGCAGTGAATTTACCAATAGCATTCTAGCTAAATTATAATTCTAGCTACCACAACAATTGTGTTTCCAGTTGTTCACTGGTTTCCAGTTGTTTCATCATAATTTCTGTTTTTCAGTTTTCACCTCTAGTTGATTCAACCAATAATTCAATTTTATTTTCAAGCATTTGCTGCCTGCCTAACCTGCTTGAGCCTATTTAAGGAAAAGCCACACCAACACTACAACTGTTCTATGCAATAGCATCTTTGATTTGACCATTTCCGCACCAGAGCCCCAGTTCAGATCATACCTACAGTATAGTCAACATGGTGGAGCTATTGGCCAGTACCTCATGCAGTCACGCTTCAACACAGTGTGTGTGTGTGATTATATAAGCGTTGCAGATCAGTAAGGCATGTATGGAGTGGAAGCAGAAACAAAATCTAGTCCCACAATCCTCCTATCAGAGCTCAGCTTATAGCTGGCAAATCACCTGGAGACACACTGCAACACCTCTGCAAACTCATCTCATTGATTCTCAAATTCTTTACACTGATAAATCGACCTTAATAAATAATTTAACCTAATTCATGTCAATAAGCATTTACATTTACCCAGTGTAAAACCACAAAAGAACAAGCAATGACCCCTAAGATACATACCTTCTGTGGTGAGCTTAAAGGTATTGCCTTCACTTTCAGATCTTCTCAAGTGTGTAGGGTATATGGGTCGATTAGGAATTGTACTTTTAACAACCCAGAAAATGTTTTTACAACTGCTTTATATAAAGGTCTGTACCTTAGTATTCTGTTTATATGACATAAGTCCTTCAATCAAATCTTGACAAAATGGCCAGCAGGGTAGGATTTACTGCATATTTTTCATAATGGCATCTGAGTGCATGTGCAGTGCCATTTAGAGCCTCTATCATTTTAAAGTAGTCATTTGGATGCCTGGTATTTCAGCTTCATTAAGCGATACCCTTCACTAGCCAGGTCATCAGTTATGTGATCATGGCTCCAAACCTGATCATCGGAATGATGACAGTTCCACCCAATGGACTACATTAAATTAATGTAAGACTCAATGGGGATGAAAATGCTAAAATTACCTTTTTGCTACTAGAGGTGTCCTATCAATGGTAACACCAAAGAGGTATGTTATAATCTTGATTTATTTATTTTCAATGGTCTACTGTAGCCTAGGAACAACAGATAAACTATTGACAAACATGTATGATTTGTGAAATCTTCAAATAAACAACATATTAAATTAGCTTTAAACATCGAATATCACAAATTTTTATTGTATGCTCTAAAATGTTTTTTTCAGACGCTTTAGTACTTTTCACACAAGTATGTTGTAATATTTCACCACTCTTAGTACAAAAAACACAATAGATCATCAAAAAAGATTTTTTTTCACAACTCTATATACATCTGACATTGACTGAATACAAAAAACGTCTAGAAAGACCTGTTTCACATTGAAATGCATTATGTTCATGCATCACTTTTGATAAGATTTTCTTCTCTGTTAAAATACCTTTTACTATCACTATGCTCATTGTTCCCAATTGATCATCACTCAACCATTTGATGAAGATACTGTATGCATTTTACATTGTTTTGCCTACTACAGTATGTTCAGATTGAAAAGTACAAAATCATCAGCCTAAGGCCATTGATTTTTATATAACCTCTGTGGGATTCAAACCCACAACTTTGGTGTTGGTTGTGTGAGCCACAAAATACCACTGCATTGCTTATGTACCATGCAATACTGTCATAAATAGGACATGATTAACATCCATAAAAGTAAACAAAACGGGTAACTATATAACCAAATATGCCGTGTGAACACAGGCAATGTCTTTAAAAATGGACCATGATAGACAGCAAGGCAGAGGAGTAATTCAGATAGCTCCTGGACAGGGTCAAAATTACAAACTGAACTGCTTTGAACCATCACAAGTACATCTTTGTTGATAAAGCAGGCTTCTACCTGGCCAGAATTTGACAGTGTCTGCAAAATACAATTGACCAATGAGCAACTGTCCATGTGCCTGGACAACGTGGGGGAAACTATAGGATGTATAAGAGGTTTGACATAGGATTGTTTCTGAACTATCATCACCCTTTATGAATGAATGTATAATCAGTAGGCACGGAGTGGAAAGTGGAAATAGCAATCAACATTATGGGGATCATTATGGTAATAGCAATCAATGTATCAGCGATATATAACATGATTAATAATCAAAATGTATAGGGCCCTAATGGCT
>JACXGI010001132.1:0-30345 GCA_016801175.1 Esox masquinongy
TTGATGGGGAGGGGCCAGGGGCATTGTGGGAAGGACACAGAGTGGCTCTGGCTGCCAGTCATGGGTGTGAAGTTTTAGCATGGGCTGACAATCAATCGGAAAGGAATGCACAGGGGTCATCTGGGTCGGGCAGGCGGAGTCAGGCCAAGAGAACCCACCAAGCCCTGACACACAACGGGTGATGGGGTGGAGTGTGTGTCTGTGTGTGTGTGCCCTGGATATGTGTGTGTGTGAATAAAAAATCCCTTTACAAGTAATCACACAGCTTATCTGCAAAGTGAACTACTCTGTGTACTTAATGTTTTAAATTCTGTGAAGTTAACGGTCAGAAGACCAGTGCTTCATTTGTAAATTTGGAGGTCCCGGATTACAAAGTCAATGCGGATCCTGTAATTCTTTGGAAGCAACGAGGTGCCGGATCGAACAAATTATTACAGGAGCACGGTGCTGAAATAACTGAGAAAAAGTCTCACGCACGTGTTGTTAAATAAGTAGAAAATATTAATATAATAAACACAATGCCTTAACACCCCCATACCTGTCCTCACTGCCAAAACTGGTCTGTGCCCACATCATAAACTTTTGGAACTTACACCGACAACCAAACTCATTTCTTATTATAACTCAAGCATTGCACCCAATCCATAGATAGGCCTAGCTAACTACACCATATCATCAACATCATCGGATCATAGACGTTAACACTACCGCACAGTTTCTGGAAAAGTCGTATTCTTACCTTTCTGTTTAATGGTAAAAAACCCTCCATGTAACAGCCATGGAGCTCTCCTCTCTGGGCTGTTAAGGTGTCGAAGGACCCGCAGGTTTAAAAAATAACAAAATATCTGATTGTCTTCTAGTCATTATTTCTAATGTTATCTCACTATCAATATTCCACCACTGTTGGTAAACACATGCCCTTTTGACGGCCCTGGTGCCGCGTATGCGATTGCATGACTAGCCAATAGGCAGTGTTGTCTTTTCATTAGAGTCATTTTTGATGACTTTGTTCGTCTAACTCTCATGTTTTATACTTATCCAGACAGAAAACCTTATCTGCCAAATTATGTGCGTGTCCTCCCAATAGGTACCACATAAGAGTCGCCAAGTCCCGGATCTGGATGCGGAGGTCCCAGGTCCAAATCTGTCTGGATCCGGCACAGATTAAGCACTGCAGAAGACCCATCACATTTACACATAAAGCAGGCACAGACAATAGCAGCCCCTTGCTTATGTACTGCTCGTCTGTCTCTGATTCAAAAGTCCCTGTCAGTCCTACCAGGGCCCGCCACCTCCCCGCCACCACCATCATCGGCCCTCTTCTCCCTACCTGACCGTGAGCCATCCTGTGAAATGGAAGGAGGAAGAAGGCAAATTGTTTGTGCCGTAGGTCCTGACAGGAGGTAGCGGCACACCAGTATTAGCTAAGGATAAAAGTAATGGGATTTGTAGTGCCGAGGCAGCGTGTGTCGCAAGGTGCTGTTGATGGGAGATAGGGGCCAATGGATGCCTTTAAAAGCTGATAACTATCTATGTGAGAGATGGGGACAGAGAGCAGGCCAGCCAGCCACAGAGCCAAGCTGTGATAAAGGCTTTTTCATTAATCTCTTCTGTTAGGGCATGTTCTATTGTTAACGCTGCTACAAATATATTACTAATATTTTGTATTAATTATGTATTACTGGAAATTCAGTAAAGCATTTTCTTTTGGTGTAATCTAGCCACTATAAATATTTAAAAGTACATATAGCAAGAAAATCCTTTCTCACTAGAAGATATGTATACTTTCAGAACCCAGCATCTTAGGAATGATTTTGTTGGGTGTGGTGTGGTTGAACGATGAGAGGGGAGGAGCAGCTCATCGGTGTGTTCTACCTCTTTCCACCGCCGTGAGATGGAAGACAAATTTTATTAGCTTCTCAGCAACATCTCTCAGCTACAACGCATTGAAATGTTGAATTTATAAATACACAACATCATTGAAATATCTGAAAAAAATGGATTGTGTAAATCCTAGTTAACACTTCTTTCTCAAATTATATAGTCATTTAGGGCAGGTTATTGGTGCCTCTACACTTATTAACTGCATTTGCAACCGCAGACATAAGTCAGGGAATGTGTGGATGGAATTAAGAGAAAAGTAGTTTCTGAATAATAGTTTATTAAATAATGTATTTTTAACTTATGCCTTCTGAAATGTGTCTTAACGATCAAGCTGAGAACATCAATGTTTCTTAATTGACAGTAAATTGAGCTAATGAGTAAATGTTGTTTCGCTCAAGAACTTTTGCTCAAAGTGAGCTGTATTTGAAAATACTTAAAGTAAAAGCAAAATTACAAGATGATGTTTGCTTTTGGAAGGGAACACTATGTTATAACTGAGACTTTATTTCTAAGACACCCTTATCTCTTTAGTATTGGTAATTTATTTTTAGGTCTAGCTGAAGCCTAGCTAAAACCTAAACCCTTTTCCTTACCTCATTTGACTAACCTACACATATTTCCCTTAACCTGTTTTCACCAGCTAAATATGACTCATTTTCATTTCCAGCAACATCCTGGGAGCAATCAGTTAACAGCATTGATCAGAGAGAGAACGATACATTTTTCCACATTGCCAGCTCCGGGATTTGATCTGGCAAACTTACTAGTCAGATGTTCAAATCATTGGGCTACCCTGCCGGGCCAATGTTAATGTTAGTTCTCCTAAACGGCCATGTAAATTGTCCTAATGTCAACCATCATAGACACTCCACGTACGCAGTTACCCCTTCTTGACAGAGACGCCTTCAAGATGACATACCTGAGAGATCAGATCTATAGCTAGAGTCTATTGCAATGTTGAGCAAACTCCAAATCCATGTCGGTTTGCCTTAAAATGTACATTGTCAATCATTAAACTTTGTTATCAAACAATGCTCCCAAGAGAGCTGGATTTATAAAATATTGTTGAATAAATGCATGTCAGCTCAAGCCTCTCCAAACCACAACCATCAATTTGAGATTTTCCAGCAGGCACGTACATTGACTGGTTGAATCTAAATGTGTAAATAGCAGGAATTTTTGCACCTGTTACTGAGATGGATTTTCCACTTTTATGAATTAGATACTGTATGTGAATAATCAATCTTCCCCACCCCAGGGTTCATTCTTAACATCTACGGGCAATGGCGTAGGTTTGTATTGTATATTGGGGGGGTGGGGGTCAATAAATAACCAGGATTTTCCCGATGATTAGAGATTGCAATGAAAGTGCCTCTGTGTTATTCTGGATTCTACAAAATGTACCAAGTTTACCAAAAACATTTTAAGTTTGTAAGTGAAAGCTTAGTTTGTATCCAAAATCTTATTTTCCATTTTCCAACAGTACCATGCATGTGTTTACCACTGTAGATCAGCTTGAGGGAGCCCTATAGCAGAACCAAAACTAGCTCCTCGTTCCATGGACTCTTCTGCATATGGAACACATTTTTATTATTTTTAGCTGAAACTGTCAATTTTCAAGGAATTGAAATGGAGGTGAGCCTCTACTGGAACAGATACTTCTGGCTTACCTTTTGATTTATAGCACGGCGTGTCTTACAGCACAACTAAACACACAGTATCAATGTCTTCCAGAGACCCTCCTGATTCTAACCAGAGCCGCTAAGTGTTTGTAACTTCAACCATTAGGTCATGTCGATTGCTTGTGACGACACAACCAACATTGACGACTCCAGACAGGTTTGACTATATCTACAGCTGTTGTGCATTCGGTCGAAAAATGGCGATTATCAGTGTGTTCCCCTGGCTCTCGCCATTCGATTGATGTATACAACCTTTCCTCCACAACCAGTTCGATATCGTCAGACGTATGCACGATTTCTGCCACTCCGGGCACTCTACCTCGTCAAAAATACTGCAAATGACCACATCCTGGTAATGCATTTACCGCGTATCGGCTGATTTGCCAAGCTCTGCAGAACACAGTAAAAAAGAATGGTGCAGCTATCACAAACACAGTGGGAATAAGGCGACACGGAGTAAAGTGGTTGCATTCACCTCACGCCTGCGTGTTTTTGGTGTCACCTGTGAGTTTACCCAACAAAATGGTAGAGTGGCAATGATTCAATACACATTTCTAAGGCAACAAATTCAAATTGGATCATCTTATCTTAGCTGGTTGCCTTACAACTTCATGTTGAATAGATTTCTTTTTGTGTGTGTATGTGTGTGTGTGTGTCTTCAGTACAGTAAGCCCAGCCTGACCACAGCTGTGGAAGTGGGTCAGTGTTGGCAGGCCTCTGGAGCAGCAGCCTGATATAGACTATTAGAGCTACTGAACTCTGGATGCATTGGACCGGGGCAGAGGCTGAACAGCAGGTGGAGGCACGGCCTGTGTTCACCATTGTTACTGAGGCTACTCCGCTTCCTCACGCTGAATGCACAGCTCTTCTATCAGAGCAGCCGTGATATGTTTCACCCAGGCCACTGTGTGTGAAGTTTATTTCATATAAAAGAGAATGTCTGAAACCATCCGGTTCAGCAGTCAAAGCATAGTGTTAATGGCATTTCCCATAGTCTTATTACAAACTACAATAAAAAGAGTTTTAATATTTCTCAATGTGTTTGTGTAAGTCAAACGGGAAAAATACACTCAGTAGATGTAGCCTTGTCCTGAATGTAGATTTGAAGCATATTCTAGAAATGGTACACTTAAAATTAATGCCACAATTACTTTGATTGTTTCACGATTCACCTGTACAGAAGTTCATATAAACATCTAGGTATTTTCTGTGCTTGCTTTTTTGGGAGTTCCACTGTGTGTGGAACTCAAAAGTGTGAGTTTAGAGGGCATGCCGCTACTGCATGGCTCGTCTGTCAGCCAAAACCTGAAAACTTTGGCTCTTTCTGATGCAAATCGTCACCCCTTTTAAACCGAATCTACAAAAAAGGCCTGAACGCATGTACTTGAAAAATATACAGACATGTTATCCTTTGCATAAAAAAATATACACACTATCAGCGAATGTTTGGAAAAAGGTGAAAGGAGAAAAAAAGGAAAGCGGGAGACTTTGTCGTATTGACTCAGGGCGAGCTATGCTGCGCAATTAGTCCAAACTATTGGGATAGTGGGGGGGGGGGGGAGTGAGATAACCAAAAAATGAAAAGCTGTCTGTGGAAAATTTTGGAGCGCTTCCCAAAATACACAAACTTTCCCGAAGAGCAGATTTCTTAGGTATGGTGTAATCTAATATGGCTGGCCTTTTCTGAGCCCCTCCGTGAGACGTGAGAACTTCTCTCTCCTCCTCTTCTCTCTCCACTCGACTTTCCAAACACCCCCCCCCCCCCACACCCTCAGCCAATGGCCCAGACCTCACCAGTCGGCTCTACCGTCTCGTACTCTCAGGCCCCCAGCCCAAATTCCCCCTCCAAAAACCAATGTCCACATATGGCAACCATTAGGCAACTCTCTTAAAGCGCAACATTATACCACCAATAGCAGCCTTGCATGAAATGCTGATCACTTAAACCCATCTTAAAGATGCAGTGGCCACTTTCATATCCACAACCTCATTTTCTCCCCGTTTTATTGAATTCTAATACGCTTCTCTTTAGTTGGACAACCTCAGCCCCCCTCTTTTATTCCACCCCAACAAAGCCAAATGAGGCTTGTAGCCACTTATGAAGAGTAAAACCATTAAGGGACAATTCAGCAAATGATAGAAAAGAACACTGTTTGGAAAGAGGATTGCAGTTTTGATAGTATGGAGCTGTTATAGAGATTTTCGCTGAATGAAATGCCAAGGTGAATGTATTGCTCTTGTTAAGAGAATGCCAATTACCTAAATGCCATTAAAAGATATACATTCACTATTTTGACCAGGTCTGGTATTGTAATAAGTTAACATACCAAACAGTTTTTAAAAAAAATGTCTATCAATTTTCCAATTCTGAGGATTCCAGAGAGGTTTAACTCCATGACCAGAGTGAAATTAAACTATAATGTAATCACAAGCCAGTTATATCAGGATGATTTTTTTGGTTGAAATCGTTTTAGTTTTAGTTCACTTGAAATTGTTTTATGTTTTAAGCAACTGTTGATCAGAATACTCTGATGTTTCCTGAGAGGCTGATAGGCAGGGTGAAGTTGCAATAAAAAGTCAGCTGTATGAAATCTGAATGACCTATATTCACTTGACAACTTCTGAGCCTTTTCACACCACAATGAATTCGCAAGAGGTTTTGAGAAAATCCCCTCTGACCTTTTCATCTAACATACAAGTTGAAGTAGTGCTTGATACTCTCCCGAACGTAACCCCGCTCGAAGCAAGGTAACGTAAACAGTTCAGCCCAACAGCCCTAATGCTAAGTTTAAATGCTAAGTCATTTTTTTTAAACTCCTTTGAACTATTGAGATGTTTCCAAAGTATGAGTCTTTTTTTACTGATTGCAGTAACAGTCTGTTATTATCTGACATGGTTGCCGGATGCACCTGGAAAACTAGGGAAGCCAAATTCTGTCAGGAAAATAATGTACAATATTGATTGATGATCTTTTTCTGTAATGTGAAGGGATTTCTTAGGAGACATTACAGGTCCCAGAGTAGTGCAAGGACTTGTGTTCCTAGGACTCTGAGTGGTCCCTGGTCTGGGGGGCCAATCCAACACGGGACCCTTGTATCACTTGACATTGCAATTAATCAGCCGTAAAGCTGGTGGTAAGTGTTCCATTCCAAACTGCATTTCACTGAATTCACTGATTCCCCCGTGTTTAGTCACAACTTGCCTTGGGTTTAATCACATGGAAATTGTTTGCATGTTGTTGATAACAATTAAATCTTGTTTGTTGTAATATTGTGTGCAAGGTGCGTTTAATCCTGAATGCTGATTGGCTAAAAAGCAGTGGTAAATGAGACAGTGTACCACAGGTATAAAATCACTAATTGCATGGTTATCCGTTTTATAATGGCAATGAGGCATCTCTGGGATTGTGGTACTTTGCCAATTTGCAACAGCTTCAGGCACTCCGAGTTGCATTGTGCGTAAGCCCTAACAAGAACAGTGTTTCTATACTGTCCAATGTAAAGAATTACAGTACCAGTCAAAATTTGAATGGGTAAGTGTGTCCAAACTTGACTGGTACTGTACGTGTATAATGGCAGAAAACAAACAAGCACCCGATTGATATGCTACAGATCATTGTGATTTCATTCTGTCAGAGTAGCCTACTTTTGGCATGCTAACTAACTGGCTACACAACACAATGGTGTCCATAAACTACTTCTTTCCATAACAATGAGAAACAAGTTAAATGTAACTGTCTTCGAGCTGCTAAACTGGACAGACACATGGTTGAGCTGCATGCTCTTGCTGCCTTCTTTCTGCTCCAACTGGAGTGTGGTGTGTGGTGTGTGGAGTGTGGTGTGTGGAGTGAGGTGTGTGGTGTTTGGAGTGTGGTGTGTGGTGTGTGTGCGTTTGTTAAAACACACATAGGGGTCTGTTTATAGGCTACTGCTGCTATGACTCCTGTCCTCCATCCCTCCTCCCTTCTTCATCAGACCCAGCTGTTTTTGTAGCCGGGGTACCTCTGCCGAGGATTTCAGAGATTTTCACAGTGCTCAAAGTTTTTATTATTTTTAGAAAAATGGATATGGCGTATATGCCCCCCCCCCAATCTGGATCCTGTATGTTATTAAGTTTATCAGTTTATCAGCTGAGTTTATCAGCAGATCAGTGACACCAGGCAATTTCAGACACTTCAACCGGTTTGATTAATTTACGAGGAGAGAGAGCATAAACAGGCAATAGAAAGTGAAGAGGAGAGAGTAGAATAGGGTGGAAGGAAGCAGGAGGCCCTGCTGAGCTCCCTCATAAACAATGATTATGGCCGCTCCAACCGTGGCGCGGCCACCCTCTGCCACTCACCTCACACCACCCGCTAATTAGCTGGGGCTTTGCTTTCACTGCCGGGTTTGGTGTCATAAAACTAACACATTTTACAAATCAGGACCCAGCACCGTCTTTGGTGAGGCTTTTAACACGTTTCTCCGGAGTGGAAAAAGAGAAAGAGCGAGAGAGTTGGAGAGAGAGGGAAAGAGAGAGACCAGGGTCCATGTTCTGTAGCCATTCACCATGTGGCCATTCACAGAAAAAAGAGACAGCAATAAAGGAGAGAGGGAGAGAGGGGGAAAAAAATAAAAGAAAGTGAAGTAAAGAGGTGAAGAGGGGGATTAGGGCTACATGTGGAGCCGTTTATCCTGAGAAACACAGGGAGGAGAGATAAAGCTCCAGTGGGCCTCACATGGCCCCTCACTCAGCCCCAGTGCCAGGAGAGCAGATTACCCTACCCTACCGCCTGGTGCCCGGCGCATGAATAGGATTTAAGGAAAAGTGGATTTTGTGGAACTCTTCCCCTTCTATTCATCCCCTAGGCAGAGATTCCCAATTCTCAGGGTGAGCAACAGCCGGGCAGGGGTCAGAGGTGAGGAGCGTTTGGAAAAACAAGGTTGAGAGGCTGTTGGCTTGCGTGGACTTGGGACGGTGATGTTGGTAGAGGAGGCAGAGTATTTTGATTAGGAAGCACATGGTGATACAGAGAAGGGATTAATTGTGAAACAAGCCGTCTAAAAGAAGACGGTCACAATCACAAGTCAGACAGACTGGACAGAATGGAGCTATACAATATCTTGGATTATTAAGAAGCTATCATTATGCCAGAAATTATATGAGTGTTGTAGTCTACAGACATTATGCTGTCAGACTCATCAGTCCAGTCACATTATAAAATTTACAAAACCATGGCTTTATGAAATTGAAATTACCATATCTTGAGAGGAATATTTTCAAATATGATGCAGTCCAGCTCCAAAATCTTTACTTTAGGTGTATTGTGTCTTGGCATAGAGAACCTACTTTAGATTAAAAGATTGATGCTATGATCTAAACTTTCCTTGAAGATGGTTCATGCAACTCTCATGATTAAATCTGATATTCTGACCATTCTATGCCCATTCAGTTTCCCCTATTAATTTCTTCACTTCTTTTTTTCTCTCTGTGGCTTCATATTAAGAGGCACAACGTCATTTTGAATGCCGGTTTCTATTTTTGAAATGTTCAGAAACGATGTTTGCATACATTTGCATAGCCAAGTGCAAATTGAGCCGTGAATATGCAAATGCTGAGCTGATGTCTGTGGCAGCCTCTGCTCTGCCAGGTTTATAGAAGCATTCGTTTACACACATACGCACACACACACTCTCTCACCCCTTCTACACACACACACACACATACACACACACACACTCTCTCACCCCCTCTACACACACACACACACGCACGCACGCACACGCACGCACGCACACACACACACACACATATACACACACACACATTTACACACACATGCCTGTAAATTTGCTATGTATTACAGGCACATAGAAGACGACAAGTTTAGTGCAGCATTAGAAGATTGTTCATTTGCACCTCACATTGGCTTATTTACACAGTTTGCTGGATGTTCGGTTTCTGTTGATATGTGAGCTTGATACATATTTTTTTCAGCCTCAGTACAGTTGGGACTGCAGAGGGATTGTGTCCCCGTATGACTGTCAGTTCCCTCACTGACAATCTGACTAGACCTGAGATCACGCACAGTGCAGACGGCCACTCCGCATAAAGTCGCACTTCATTTGTTGACTGCATCTGTAACTAAGAACTCCATATCTCCTCTCTCTCACTTCTCTCCTCCCTCGTTTTTTCCTCCTCTGTGTCTTTTTCTGGTTATTTCTGTCCTCTTATACTGAGAGGCTGTGAGAAGTGTGTGACATCACAGCTTTAAATACTGTTGTGAGGACACTCAGAACAGTTTCAATTTAACGGGCTGAAATTGCAGTTGTAGTTGTTAGGGTTAGGGTTAGAGTAAGGGTTCTCCTTGTGGCTGACAGAAAGCAACCATGTGGTCGCCTTGAATTACCTATTGGAAATTAGTGTGCTCTTGTATTAGTGAAAATGCCAGATTTACAGTTACTTGGGAAAATTTGTGGTGCCATATCTTATCATCAAATAAGCTTCAGTGACTAACAGGGTTTAAACTAATCCCATTTTTTTCCCCTTTTTTTGGCTAAACGTTTTCAAACACTTACACCTGAAAGTACGTTTAAGCCTAATGAGTCATCTCTTGCCTGCTGAGGTAGATTTTCAATAGGCCAGTGATTAGAGTTGGTCCAACATCGGTAATCCTTCATTCAAGCCTTAATGGCTTATTTTTTGGGCACTGCTTAGGCAATAGGCACCATTCTTCGTGAATACATGGTTGGATTAAAGAGCAAAACAACAGTTTCGTTAGAAAAAAAAAAAAATCTTGCCATTACATTTTCAATTAGTCCAGTTAGAGGTTTGGATGAACAGAGGGAGACCTGTGAACAGGACCTGTGTTCCTGGCAGTGTCCAGTTTCTCTGGTGTACTGACTTTTCAGACGCCTCCAATTCTTTTTTTAGATTCTGTGACTTCATTTCAAATCTCAGTGGGGTTTCCTGAACAAAGCCGGCACATGCACTCCAGAGACGTTATGCTAATGAATGGAAAAACAAAACCAAAAAATCCTTACGACATTCAGTTTCCCCGAGTCCCAGATTAAAAACCAATTTATTTGTTAAATATTTGACACATCTATATTTGAGTCTTATGGATTTGCGTAGTGTTGTTAAAGTATTTGCAGTACTTTAACTCCCAGCTTGTGTGGGAGAAATTTGCCACTCTGATTTTGGCACATATAGGCTTGTGCACGTGAATGCACATATATAGTAATGGTACTGTCAGTTGCTTCCAATGCTATTTGTAAACCTGGTAATAAGAACTTCGCTCTTTGTGTTCTGTGACATAATATTCTAAATGTAATTTTCCATAGTGTATAAACTAAATATAGTACATGTTATCCAGTAGTTGTTCAATGTTTTGGAGGCATCATTCTCCTGCAAATAAACTGCCTGTCTGTCAGGCAGTTTAGTGACTTTATCGGGCTTTAGTGATCCCCTCACATTACAGCCCCAACTGGTGCTGGGGTTTCTAGATGCACCATTTCCACTGTATAACCACTGTAAACCACGGTCTACAGGCTTCATACAAACCTGGGACATCATCCATTCCAAGTTTATCACAGTGGGATTGACTTTAAGATTCTGTGGGAGTGACCTCGTGACTAAAGAATTTGTAATAATATAAACTGCCTAGAATTTCAAGATTTGTAAGATAATCTGATAATGAAATGATATGGGCGTTTATATCATTAAATAATTCATCCACTCAGACTGCTGATTGGCCAGCTTTTTCTCCTCAGGAGTATTACATCATAGTCCATGGTAACAGTCTGTTTGTAAAGCAAGTTTAAGGTGGGGTTTTTGAAGTGTTTTTAATCCACTTCAGGCTTTGGCCATAAATGCAATAATAGGATGAGTCAACAATCTTTGGTTATGAGATTTTTAAATGTAAGTTTAGCAGATGTAGTCTTCCTATGAAACACAGCATGTTACCTGGCAATAACAACACTTTGCCCTAAAAAAAATCTAAATATGCCAACAGAAATCTAAAATCCTTTAATTTGTCAAGTTTTGCAGACAAGTTCTTGGTCATACCATTACTTTTAAGCTAAGGAGTTTTTTGCTAAAAGGATCCGTTTATTTTGACGCTTGCTGTAAACAAACAAAAAAGCAGATTCTACAAAATCTACCAAGTTTTCAATAGAATGTGGAAGAAAATGTTTCTATTACTTCTTTGCATATTTTGTATCCTAAAGATGGGGGGAAAGTATTCATTTTAATTAAATTTTATTATTTGGAAATAATTTTTTCATCCACTTTGTCCATTTTCACAAGCGTTACCAATGTAGATCAGATCTAGAGCAAAACTGAATGCATCCACGTTTTCCAGAAACTCTCTGGATTCAAATGTATGTCTTTGTCTATGTGACAGGACAACAGCCGCTGACCACTCCAGACAGATTTGGTTGTATCTAAGACTCTTTTTGTCTGTGCAGAAAATGGCAATGGCCCATTTTGATTGATTCATACCATGCATTTGTGTCACAAAATGTTTGGTATTTTAAGACAGCAAATTGCATATTCTGGTAATGCATTATATCACCTGTTTTGCAAGATTCTGCTAGATGCCGTAAAAGACAAATGGTGCGGCTAGCACAAACATAACGGAATCAGACGACACATAATGACATGACCAAATTCAATCACGCTCACGTGATGATAGACTGGTTTAGGTTAATTTAAAGACCCATTCACAGCTTTACATACAAAAACAATTTCCGGTTTTCAGGAGAAATGGAAAGAGAGCAACTGTGATGCGACTACCACTTTTTGACATTAATACTGCAACACCTCAATCCACATTTACGGAACTGGTTGACAATGCAACCTTCCCTGAATTCATTGTTCTTCTCATGAAGACCAGGTAGGACATGTCCCTTAGGCATTTCTCTAATCGCCTGCTACGTTGCAGTATGTTACAACAACACACTGTCACAGGTTGTCTTGAAATAGTAGATACAAATTGCTTATTCGACATTTCTGACATGCACACAAAAAAAAATTCAGATATGCCTTGAACTGAAGAAATTAATGTAATAAAAGTTGAATAAACATTACGATTAGTGTTGGATTTGGGACAATGTTGGGAAAAAGAGTGAGGGTTAAGGTTAGGATTTAAAATAAGAACAGGGTGTAATGTTCTCGCTAGCCCATTCGCAATGCAAGCTCCACCCTCTTCCTGGTTGAAATACAAGTTGAGTCAACCTGTCAAATGCCTTTCTTCAAACGCCTGATGAAAATCATGTCCTGTACATGAAAAAACAGAAATTTTGTGAGTGCATGTCACAAATTTCTAATTATTCATTTTGTCTATTTCATGAAACTTGTGATACTTTGCTGGTTAGGGCGGGAGTGTCTGGGAACGGGATTATAAGCACTGAGATCTGCGTACCTTAAACCTGAGTGAAATGGTGGGACGGAACAATGTTCAAAGCAATTACTCCCTAGCAAGAAAGGTTAAAGCAAGGACCAGAGGCAGAATGAGGCACCCATGAGCAGGAAAAAAGAAAACTAGGAAAAAGAAAAAGTGCAATCCACAAAGCCATTACGCCTACCCTAAAAATAATCCTTTGGGGACGAATCAGCTTTACAGCTTTATTCCTGGATGAGAATAAAGGGAGGGGTTAGGATTTGGGGGGGGGGGGAGGATTGTGGAGGGGTTGGAGAATGGCGTAATTAGATGATCACAAACTGTACCGGCAGCTCAGTTTTCACTCTGTGGTCCAAATTACAAAGCGTCATATTTTTAAAGTCATGCTGACATTCTTTCGTCCCTGGCAGCTGCCAAGAACAACTGAGGCTAGGCTTGTCTTGGCGTCGGATCAAAAAGAAGGACCCAGATCCAGTCACACAGCAACTGAAAACATTTACACAGCTGGGACCCTCCAACCCTGGGGCCACACCACTGCCAAGACCTGCAGTAGGGCAGGGAGAATGGGAGGCAGGGGGAGAGGGAGGCAGGGAGGTAGAAAGAAGGGGAGACAGGAAGAATAAATGGAAGCTCATGGTCCAGGTGCTGCTGGGGAATGCAGGAGGTCCGGGAAGGGGCGCAGCATAATTATCACCTGTGAACCCTCCCTCTCCACCAACCCTGGTACTGATAACTTTGCACTCCCCCTGCACCTCCTAACAGAAAAAAAAACATATGGTTAGATGCAGGTAAGCACATGCACATACACACATGCACAAACACACATACACATACACATATGCACATACACACATGCACAAACACACATGCACATACACACATGCACATACACATAGGCACAAACACACATACACACTGACACGCACTAGTGTTTAATCGCAGGAACCGGGGTTCGAACATTTACCAAGACTTATCAACGTTTTTGAAAATGTACTGAGATATCCGGCCTAAGCCCATTCCTGTTTCCCAGCTTGCCTTGAACATATCACAACTTGTCTGAGTATATGCCAACAAACAATAGAGTTAAGTTAACTGAGATGGGAAAAAAATATGCATGTGCGACATATTTACTCTCTTGTTTGATTAATTGGCTACATTAGACCATTCATCACAACGCTAGCAGCCTACCATATTTATATGCCTTTTTCATACAGACAAATCTAGCCGAGACCTTGGTTTCTTGGTCTCTTTTTTCAGATGAGCACTGTATTTCAGCAATAATATAAACATATACAGTAAACATGGGCAGATATGAAATACACACACAAGAACCATTTAAAGTGAACAATAAAAAGGTAATTTGACAAACATCTAAATAGCCTTATAGGCACCAAAATGTCACTAAAGTTTCAACATTCCATGAAACAAAAACTATTTAACCTAACTCTAAATGAACCTGGAGTATCTCTACAGCAGGATTAGTCAGTCTTGATAGTATACTTGATAACTGCTGTTTTTCCAACTAATTTCTTGATAAAAAGGTTCTGGCATTTCTGCAGTACATTTCTGGAGTTATATACAGTACAAAGATCAACCAATGTTGATTCCCAGGCAACTGATATGTATTAAAGACACTGATTTGTGTGAACGTTTGTACCAGTAATAAAACACAAAGCTTCATGATAAACTGCATCCAAAAGTTGCATTATTCTAAGGCATTCATATATAGCACATCACCATTATCTAGTACTTACATAAAAGTGGCATACATAACTTTATTTCTGTACTGAGATGACAGACATAATATGTTTCCATAAAATAAAACTTTTTTATCTTCACCTTCTTTACAAACTCAGCAATGTGTGTTTTAAAAGAACGATCACAAACTAACCAAATCCCCAGGTATTCGTAGGAGGAACCATGTTCTATAACATCCAGGTTTGTAAAAGTTGAGATCATCCAAATGCAGATTTTGGAGAATAACATATATTTGGTTTTATTTACACCAACCAAAGATCATTAAGTAATTTGTGTAGTAGTTCAAGTGTTTAAACGTTGGTTCTGCAGTTAACAACACTATGTCATCAGCATGAACATCTACATTTTCTCACAGTCACAGATATTGCATATATATACATGCACATACACAGTTGAACTCCGGTTAACTCCTTTGTAATTCCGAGATCATGAGCAGGTGTCCTCGGCCAAGGCCAATGTGGTCAGTTTCTTCAGCACAATGGAATGATCAATTATCGAATGCATTTGAGAGGTTAATAAATAGAGCAACTTAATTTGGTTTCTCAGCTAAGGCTTTGGTAATAAAATTTACAAACATTTAAGTAGCTGTAATCGTACTGTGACCAGGTCTAAATCTGGTCTAAAACCAGTTTGATTTGTGTTCAAAATCGAGTTTTTGATAAAAAGGAATGTAACTGTACAAATACACCTGTAAATACCTACCAATGACTTCAGATGTTTTTGATACACAGGACAATTTACATTTACGATGGTTATCAATGTCACTAGTATCCCCACCCCCACGTAGTGGCAAAACATGTAGATTCCCGTACTATAGGAAGGTCCTCAGAAAATAGTGTCACATTACATTAGAGCTTGAGAGATGCAACACTAACCTACAGACCTGCTTTTCAGACCCGCTTTCCTTGTTTTGATAACTAGCAAAGCATCAAGAACCATTTGTTCTCTGAAAAGACTCAGAGAAAAATCTTGACTATTCAAATCAGAGTTTTCCCAATACTCTGCTTGATTTTCATTTATTCCTCTATAAATCATTTTTCTTTCTTTAGCCATGGGAGTTCTCTCAAAGAGCCTTCTACGGTGAAGTGGTGATTAAATACATAAACAATTGCATTTTAAACAGTAATGAGTACAGAGTCCAAACCTATCTGTTGTGGCAGTGAGGTGGACTGTTGTCAGGAAAACTTTCTAATCTGCAAGCTACTTGATACCTCTTGACTGCAGTTGACACTGTCCATCCTCAGTGGTACAGTCATTGCTTCGCAATTAGGTGTGTCATTAAAGCTATGGATGCTTGCGGGTTAGCCCAGGGTCAGTGCAATTGGCTAGCACTGTCCATTCATGAGCTCCATCAAAATAAAAGACCAGAGAATGCATTCCCTCCTGCAAATAAGGAGTCTGGTATAGATTTCCTTTTTGAACAAGCGGTGTGATTAGAACAAGAACAGCGTTTGACGAGCTTCTGTGGACACATATCTTGGCATCAACTACCCCAAGTTTGCAGGAGGTTGTTGCAAGGAAACAAGGCCTTAATTACAAACTGAATATCAGAAAATGGATGAGAAAAATCATGGTTAAATCAGGGCTTACAGCTCTGATTGGCAGGCAAATGATCTGATTGGTGCTATCCATGGTGCTGAACTCTATTGCTATTTCACCTGTTTAGCTAGATATCTGATGTTCCCTGTAACAAAGTAACTTCAGTATGAGGGTTACAACAATCAATCAATCAATCACATTTATTTATAAAGCCCTTTTTACATCAGCAGTTGTCACAAAGTGCTTTTACAAAACACCCGCCCTTAAACCCCAAGGAGCAAACAACAGTAGTTTTGAATTTCATACAGTCAATCATACAGTAAAAACAGCCTCAGCATTCCCAATTCCCCCAACAGACAGGTGAAAGGGGAGAAATGGGACCAAACCTGTCTAACATCTTTTCAAAATAGCCAGGTGAAAGAAGAAGAATTGGATAAAACCTGTCTAACATCAAAATATAGTTATTTGTAACATTTGCCTGAGCAAAACTTAACAATACTACTCAGTTATCTGAAAGAGGCAGATATCGATTGTTTAGCATAACCAATAAAAAACATGTCTCTGAAATTAAACCAGCAACTAACACATTTCAAACAGATGAATGTCTGTCACTGACTAGATAGTGAAAAAACACACCAATCCCTTCTATAAGTATTATCAACCATTTCGTTCAGCAAAATTATACCAAAAGAAAAATAAAATTTCTTGAAATTTTATTGAAATGTCTAGATATCAGAAAAATACACACACACACACACACACACACACACACACACACACACACACACAAATACACATATTCTATGTCTGAAGTGTGTAATGTTAATACATGTTGTTGGGTATCCTCTTTTTGGATACTGTAGTGTGTTTTACAAGTTTTATGTATTTCTACAGTTTAGTGCAGCATTTGGGAGAACCGCGTCCATGTGTTTGTTTTTGTCTCAAATATGAAAATTTATCAATTTCATTAGCTTGAAATCATTGTAATATTCAATTAAAAAAACATACTGTGAGATTTAGGATGTTTGTGAAACATATATATTTCTGCTTGATGATATTTATGTTTTTCTGTAAGGATTATTTTCCCTTGTACTGTAAAAAAGAATTACTGTACTGCGTAAAGATTAACATTGTAGTATATTTCAAGTGTCATAGGTTTATTTTAAAAACATTTTGTGGATATATCTTTTATTTATGGAGGTAAGGTCCCATAACCCTTCAGGTAGTCGTAAACATCAACACTTTATCTTATACTGTCCTGGTACTGTGCCTGTTTTAATGGAATTTTAAATATATGTGCTAAAAAGGAATTACTTATTTTAGGAAAACTGACAAATAGGCAGGAAGAGAGACAGGCAGAGTGACAGAGAGACAGACAGACAGGCAGGAAGACAGACAGACAGGAAGACAGACAGACAGATGTGATTCCTGTGTTTATTAGATTAATTGAGGCACACAGATGTGCATTGTGTTCACAGGAGACGGGGACAGTTTCTCCCAGCTAGTCATTCCATGTTGAGGGGAAACACAGAGTTCAGGTTTAAACAGTACAAATCTTGAACCCAGTCCAGGTGGGGGTTGGGGGTGGTAAGATGGCTGTATGACAAACGTATGGAGAGGTACTCTAAGTGACGAGGGGGAAAAGGCAATGAATCCAAGGTTGTGTTGACCCCCCGTGACCTGCTCTCAGTAACTCTGAAATCCCGTAGGTGCAATGACATCACTCGGCCATTTGCAGAGACAGAATCAAAATGCTGGATTTGGGGGGGTGAGGTGTATGTCCCAGATGATCAAAAAAACACATGCACTTTCATTCTCACACACAGACGCACACACACACACACACACATACACACACACACACACGCACACACACGCGCACACACACAATGTCCTTATGCTCCATTCCCAATGTGCATATATGGATTTGAAGGCCTGCCACCATGGAAACAAGAGAAGGGTGGGCAGGAAGTTCTTCTAACTGGAACCAGATTCTGTTGTTACACACGACTTCTTTACATACATACATATATACCTACTTCTCTCTCTGACATGACTTCTTTACACACATACATGTATACCTATTTCTTCTCTCTCTGACATGACTTCTTTACACACATACATACAGCTCCGGAAAAAATAAAGAGACCACTGCACCTTTTTCTTTCCTTTCCAAATAAGTCGAAAAGGAAGGTTTTGAGTAAGGAACAGAAGGGTTAAAATTAAGAGACCACTGCAAATTGAACGCTTCTGTTCCTCATTCAAAACTTTCCTTTTCAGCTTTTTTGGAAAGGAAAGAAAAATGTGCAGTGGTCTCTTAATTTTTCCCGGAGCTATATCTATCTATTTCTCTCTGACACGAGTTCCTTACACACATACATGTATACCTACTTCCATCTTTGACACAACTTCTTTACACACACGTATACCTATTTCTTCTCTCTTTGACACAACTTTACACACATACATATATACCCATTTCTCTCTGACACAACTTCTTTACACACATACATGTATACCTACTTCCGTCTTTGACACAACTTCTTTACACACATACATGTATACCTACTTCCGTCTTTGACACAACTTCTTTACACACATACATGTATACCTACTTCAATGTCTGACATCACTTCTTTACACACATACAGGTATACCTACTTCTTCTCTCTCTGACAGGCTCATGAAAGAGGGCCATGAGAAAGGCAGACGCACAAACCCACATGACCAGAACCTAAAGCCTCTAACACCCAATAACTTCTCCTTGTCCTTGTTTCTGTGGGTAATCCCATAAAAAGGACATTTTTCTGAAACATAATATAACATGACAACGATAAAGTAATGTGTCTCAGCCCATGGTCATACATAGAAAGTATTTAAAGCTTCTAAACATCTTCCCCCAAGTGAAGGATTAGGTGACATGAAAATGTTTTTACTTGAGTAATTTTCCATCATCCTATGTTTCATGTAATGCTGTTTGTATTAAAATATTTTTTATGTGGCTCCAATCCATGTTTACTATGTTAAATGCATTAATAATATGTTCACATTATGGCAATTTTATGGCAATAATAACATTAATAACATTAATCCACCGATATGAACAGGACTTAACTGTCACCAAATTGGCCACAACATTTGAAACCATTCTTTTTCCTTCTAGGATGAGAGTTAAAGCAATTTCTTTTGTCTGTATTTGCTTCCTAGTCCCACTGAGAGATGGATTAGTTAAATTATATAGTTCTATGAAGTAGCACAGCATCTCCTCTGCCTGTCCCTCTGGACAAAGGGACACTGTGTGACCTCTCAATGTTTGTACTGAGTAGAAAGATGTGTGTATAGCTCTGTGAAAAGACAAACGGCAGGCTGCTACAGCCAAGTGGATTAGGACTATGAAGATGGGACACACTGAAGTTCTATATAGAACCCGATAGATGCTTGAAATCATAGCTGAACCCTTACAGCTCCGGAAAAAATTAAGAGACCACTGCACTTTTTTCTTTCCAAAAATGTTGAAAAGGAAAGTTTTGAATGAGGAACAGAAGCGTTCAATTTGCAGTGGTCTCTTAATTTTAACCCTTTTAACCCTGTTCCTCACTCAAAACCTTCCTTTTAGACTTATTTGTAAAGGAAAGAAAAAGGTGCATTGATCTCTTATTTTTTTCCAGAGCTGTATTTGTGGTTAATGGAATCGTTTTTAAGAGAACCATTAATAAATATCTAAATAGAATTTATATGGTGCTGCAAATAACCCTTTACTAAGGTTGCATAAAGAACCATAAGGTTCAAAATAGCACCAAAAAGGGTTCTGCTATTTCTAAATCTTCATGACAATTGGTTCTATAAAGAACCATTTCTCAATGTGAAAGGTACCATGTACATCATTTAACAGAACTGTTCAGTTTTTTTTCTTTCTTGTCTGCCAAATGTCACTATATAGTTGCCATGGCTCCTCATTGGCAGCCTACACAGGGAGCTTCCTGCCTGTCTGTAGATTTGTACATTACTTTAAAGTGTTTTGAGCTATGAATTTGAATATGCATAGGTCAACTATTTTTGACTGTTTTTGCAAACTCCATCTGGTCCTATTGCAAGAGGATAGTGATAACCAAAGCAGTGGTTTTTATACTTTTCCTCGTTAAATTAGATTTGGTTCAGGTAATCACCTAATCAGTACCTTATTAAGTAAAATGAGGTGTGTCTGTGTTGGAATTTGACAGACACTGGAATGGAATGGCTGCCATACATGTAGAGATGCTGATTTAAGAAAAATTAGGAGTGGATTTTTTCCAGAGCTGTATATATATATATATATATATATATATATATATATACATTTTTTATCTGACTTCCAGTTTGGGAACATAATTTCAGGAGTTGACTGAAGCTCAAGTGGAATGTGTGATAGAACAGTACAGTTGGTTACTATTCTGAATGTTGTGTGGTGAGCTTTGCTCCTGAGGCATCACCCAAGTGTGTGCTACATGGACTGGAAGAAGAGTAGCCTTTGAATAAGGCTGGTTCACAGACTTGCCCTTTACAAGAACATCATCAGCAGATTCCAATCACAATCATCTACCATCCTCTGACCAGCTCCCTACGCTCAATCTATGAAATGACCCTCTCCATCTTCACAGGGCACAACATTCGGACTTGGCCTCTATTGGTTAACCTGTCATGATATTTGTTTAAAAAAAAATAAGCATGTTTGATTTATATCAATTAAGCATGATGATTTTATAAAATATTATATTGAGAGGATTCCATAGGTGTTATGATCATGTTCATTGACAATTATCCAGTGAGCTTCCACTTGAAGAGCTGAGGTTCCCGGAGGGGAGAAATGAGAACCATAGATTGAATTAGACAAAAATATATATTCTAGTTCGCTGCCTTCTCTACATTGTTATTATCCCTAAAAGAGCAAGTAACTCTTCAGTGAAATGCACAGAACTGAGGAAGACAGGTTTGAGTCATTGAAGGCCTATTTCCAACAGCTTCAGTATGTTAGAAAACCCAGCTTTTTGTGTTTTGCTTGAAAGCAAGCTAACTTTGCAATAATAACTGAAAAATGTATCCCCCCAAACATAAAACACATGTCTAGGTTACTTCAAACAAATCACTGGCTTGTGTTGGTCTTTGAATTGCACAAGTGAGCATGTGGTTCTCCATCACTATTTTGTCATTTTAAGCTGGTAAAGACAGACACTGTCCCACAAAATGAGATGCACATTGTCGATATTTGCTGGCATTTGTATTAAGCAGCCAATACCGTGCCTTTTCTGTGCAGTAGCGCGGACACCCGTATACATTTTCACCACCTCGGCTTTGTAGCTTAAAATATTAGAGGTATAGTACTATTAAATAGTACATTCAAACCATGTCACATGGCACTAAAATGACCCAAATTCAATGAGTGCTTCTCTTTTTCACACTTTGCGGGGGGGACCCAAAACTGTTGGCCGGGACAGGATATTAGGACGTTTAAACTTGTCTTGCTCAGGGATCTTTGAGCCATTATGGTCCTAAATACCACCAACCTTCACTTAAAAAATCTAGATGTTTCCATGTGTACTGTAACATCGTGTATCCCATTGTGTTGCCTCTAAAGCTGAAAAGACCCAGCATAGGTTGACGTTTTTGGGATGGGACCACTGAACAGTTAGAAAAGCAGCCACGGAATTCTGTAGGCATGTTCAGCAGTGTTCATTGTGTCCTTACATATCCTGATCATCATTATTACAATCTTAACTTATTCACCGACAGAAACCTCCAAACAGCAAGACAGACAGTTGCCTTATTTTATTCTGATTTTGTTGAAGAGAACAGGGGGGGCATAGTTAAGGACTGAAGGGGGCTGTGACGTGCGGGGCTAATTGTACTGACTATCTGATGGGTTTAATAGGGCTTCACAGGTTACGTGGTGGGTAATAAAGTGACGTTTAGCTCCAAATCATGCGGAAGGCGCTTGTTGCACTGGCTGGCTGGCTCTGGCAGAAAGGACTGCTCAATTAGAGAGCAGATTTAAGATGAGAGTGCTGATTCCCCAGCCCAATTAATTAACTCTAGAGGGAGGTAGGGGATAGGAGAGGAGAGAAGAGGCGAGAAGAGGAGTAGAGAGAAGGGGAGAGAAGAGTAGAGGATGGACCATGAAGAGAAGAGGAGAGAAGAGGATGGACCATGAATTGCCCACCAGGGACCAAGCTCGTTCTTCCCTTGTTATTTTCCCTTTTTTACACTTTTTCTTCCACCAATTACCTTTCTTCTTCATTTGACCCTCCATTAATCTATTAGTACCTTCGCCTCACATTGTAGAATCGAACATTGATGACACTGACAAGGCGATACATGAAAAATGTTTCACCCAGATGACCACAATAAAAAAGATTATATCTGACAAAACCTCTATATATAGGTCTTGTTGTTGTCTCTTGAATGCAAATGTTATTATTCTTTGATGATGCCTTATTGATATAATGCCATCTTCCCCTTGGTCGATAACATCACCACAATATATACAAAACACTTAATTTGTATTCCCTGCCTAAGCAAATACCAGTCCTTGGTATATACATATTTATTATGGGCCATGGCCGATACCTGCAATACTTTGTCAATAAGGGCTTTGAATATATTGTGTCTGGACCCATGACCCTGCCTGTCTGACCATCAGATTGCTTATGCCATTACTGCCACAACCTCGCGGCCATCTATCAAAACCCAACAAACGTCAATATCCTCTGCCTGTCCCAAAACTCTGAAAATGCCCCATGTTGGAGGGAGGGAGATAAAGGATTGATGCAGGTTAGAAAGAGAAGGGCCAGTCCCTCTACAGTGTCACATGCTGTTTTACTTGTTGATGCCCTGTCTGTTTAAGATCCAGACTATCAATTACAAGGTAAATAGGGTCTAGGTGATTGTTGTCATGGTGCGCACGGCTGCGGTCCAATTAGATTCAGCCCAGACTAATTTGCTAATATGTTACATAATTGGTGTTGGAGGCTATTTCTTCTCTTTTAAATGCCAGGTTGTGCCTCACAGCAACTAATACGGTTGCATCAACACAATTGCATCCAGGAAACATTAAATTGATGAACTGTAGAAGCTCTATATGTAATGTGATATGAGTCCATGGGTTATAGTCTCTATTTTTGTTTTCATATTCAGTAGTATATGATATGCGGTATTTAAAAATGTATATATTTTGTGTATAATAATCATAATTAAAATAAAATAATTCATATTAAATACTTATTTGCTCCATGTACAGTATGTTGTGTTAAATGTGCATACATGTTATTCTTTTATAATGTCTTTAAAGTTAACAATTGAGTGATTTTTTTATGTATAATTTGATGTAATTAATGCTGTAGATATTTTTAAATGTTTATTATTATGGTTTTGATTGTGCATATGTGTGTTTGTGTATAATCAACTGTATATAATCAACGATATACAGTATGTTTTCATGTATGCTACTCTGTAATGAATACTGTTATATGTATACATACATACATACATACATACATACATACACTCAGACATACATATTTTTGTGTGTGTGTGTGTGATGGTATGTTCATAATATTTTAATTTAATATTTGTATAGGTTTTTCATCTAATTTTGAAAATGATGTTATGTTATTTCCTATGGTCTGTTTGAGCAGGAAAGGGGCCCGCAGCTAGATAAAACCAAACCATATTTTTGTTGAATTGAGGATGAAAACTAAGAGAAAGAAGAAAAGGAGAAACAAAGACACGAGGAAAAGAATAAGTGATTAGAGAATGGAAATGAAAGGGACAGAGGAAAGACTGTGTGTACAGACAGAGAGAAGAATCACAAAGGGGAGGGCAAAAGAAGGAAAACACAGTTGAGAGAGAAAAAAGAGAGAGCTGTGAGGAGAGAAAGACAGGGAGAGGGTGAGAGGGTGAGATGAGATGGGAGAGGGAGACAGAAAAGGAGAGGAAAGGGATGAGGCTGCTGCCTGGAAAGGCAATTAGTATTCATACAGTGTAGAGCTCCGGAGAGGATTAATGGACTCTGATGCCTAATATCCTGGAGAACAATTAATTTGCCCACAGTTTTGTCATGGTTGAAAGTCAAATGCTGGAACAGATCGATGTGCACAGCCGCCAGTGGAATCGCAGCAGCCCCTTCTGCCGGGCGCAGAATTTTAATTTCATCATCATCATTTTCCCCGGCTGCCACCCCAGACGAAGCTGTCCCTGACATGGCTGAGAGGCCCGCTGCACCCCCCAGCTAGAGTACACACACACACACACACACACACACAGAGACACACACACAGAGACACTCACACACAGAGACACACACACAAAGATATGCAGGGCCGCACAGGAACACCCACACACACACACACACACGCAAACACACACATACATACATACATACGTACATACATGAACAAATATCATACAATTGTATGTACACACATGCCAACACATACAGTACATACGTAAAGACAACTCTGATGCACACACAGGATTAAAAACACGGAAAAAATCAACACATTACACACATGCACTCTGGGTAGTTAACAAAACTCTTCGTTTTACAAAAGATGTCTGACACACACACACACACACACACACACACACACTGAGTTTTTAATCTCTTTTTTTTTTACTTATCAACTTTCATCTTACCCATTATCATCGACATAACCCTTATAAGGGAATTATACAACAGAGAAAAACATTACAACCGTGCAATGAGTGACTCCCAGACCAGCGAGGTACCAAACAGAAATTCATCAGACCTGATAATAAATGAGCAGTACGACAATCAGAAATGTGCAGTCTTGTTAAGCCAAGCCGAATAACATCAACAACACCATCATACGGTGGATATCACCGTCGGCAACACAACGTTCATCCCCATGCATCGGCGAACCATTGTCAGGGGTCGTAAATATTTAATAAGGGATGCAGATGTGTCAATTAAAGAATCTGAGACAACACAGACAAGTCAGCCTGCCCAGCTTCACACTTTATCTGTCTATTAGTTTCTCTGCTCTACCTTGCTAAATGATTTTCCCATTAGCACATTAATACAACACCAATGAAAGAGACGCTGGAGAGTTGGTAGGCAGTAGAGGAGCCCACGCTTCGGCTTGCTAAATGAACACTTATAACATGTAAATGGACGGTGTAAGAAGTGGATAACATGTACTGGTATGTTATGATGTTATCACCTGAGGATTCATTCAATTTCATCCCGGACTGACCTCCCTTCTGTATTCATTTATAGCCACTCGCAGCCTTTTTCCAGTTCCTGGGTTTTTCACCGAGTTACGCTCAGGGGAGGGGGGGGGCACGCATCATTATATGAATTATTAAAGGAGCTGGTGCTAATTTATTTAATGAATTAAGAGGAGTCCAGTGGGGGGTATTTCAATAATAGAATACTGTTAGTAGTGTTTTAATAGGGACAGCACACACTGATTGGGTAATTACATCTCAGTTCTCCCCATGCTGTCTCACTTCTGGTCCTGGGTGACAAGTGGAAGGAGGAAGACTGTGGAGTATTGTCTCCTAAACCCAACACACAGCAGGCTATTGTACACAGCTCCTTACTATCCTGTCACAGAGGGCGTTGAGGACCTAAACAATGATGAGAGAAATATACACGCAGAGATTGTAGTCTCTGCTTCCTCACGTTTCACTCCGGGCCCAGACGATGTGCTTTTCAGAGGGCAGGGATAGAACAGCACCAACTCCGCTGCTCTGTCTCCGGACACGGTCAGCAGCCCCTCCTTGCCTCGCTGCCTGGTTGGGCTCCGAGCACATGCGGTCAGAAAAGATGGAGAAGGTGGAAGATGGGTGGCAAGGAAGAATGATGGAGGGTAGAAGAAGAGGAATTGTAAAATAAGTGGAAGCGGTACATGTGCTGTATATTTAATTACGTTGTACTGTACATGTATTGATATTGGCGCATGTCAGTGTGCAGTTTGCCAAGCATGTTTCTGACATTGGGAATGGGGGTTGGTCTTTGGACAGAAAGTAACTCACTTTGTAAATGATGAGAGTTGTTGAATCCGGCTTTGCCATTTGATTCTTAAAATATCTGCCGTTTGGAGAAAAAAAACGAGAAGAGAACCATAAAGTGAATGGAAAAAAAAAATTCCAGGCTTGGTTATGACTTTCTTTTTACCTCATCCCCAGGTCTCGTCTCTCAGTTCAACACATAAAACAGCTGGCAGTGAGATAGAGAGAAAGAGAGAGAGAGAGAAGAAAGCAATTGTCTATAACGTGAGACTTCATTGGGCAAGGCGGTGCCTGTAATGGGACTGAATCCCGATCAATAGAGGCGCTCCTCTGGCCATTCAGAGGCGTAATGACTTTGGGTTTTTCAATAATTAAGATATTGTCACCACAGTGACTGCAGGGTCAGCCAATCATTAACCCCATGTTAAATATGCCTTTGTTTTAATTGCTTCGCCTTAACTCCTCTGGATACTCATGGTTGAAATTAAAGGGACAGCAACCACCTTTCCTAATTTGTGTGTGTGAGCTTGAGTGTGAGTGTGTGCAATCTTGAGTGTGCGTGTGTGTGCGGTCCTGAGTGTGCGTGTGTGTGGTCTTGATTGTATCTCCACCATGGTTGTCTGGGACTATTCAACTCTCCTAGTGTCCTGTTTTAAAATTACCATTGATGAGATTTTTAATTTGAACAATTACCTCCATGTGTTACTGGAATACAAACATCTTTATCTGGAGCTTACTTGCTCTTCTGGGGAGATGTGAGTAGGACGGCTCTGGATCAAACAAATTCTGTTGAGACCACATAATTTAAGTTCCAAATTGATGTTTTATAGAAGATTTCAGGGCTTTTCATGGCCTTGCTAAATTCAGGCCGCAGGGTTAGAGCCCACTGCCGAGGTGTATTTCTACCTCACACCCCCATCCCACCCCAGCATCCCAGCCCTCCCCCAGCATCCCAGCCCTCCCCCAGCATCCCAGCCCTCCCCCAGCATCCCATCCCACCCCAGCATCCCAGCCCTCCCCCAGCATCCCAGCCCTCCCCCAGCTGAGTGATGGGAAACAATGGATTTATATCAGCCTCTCTGTTTTTTACTTTTTTTACTGAGTCCTCTCCTTCCCTCTCTCTCTTTCGCTGCCTTGCCATTGGCTGTTTGTAAATGGACTAAAGCGTCGTTCAATAGGATGATGCACTCCGTCAAGGCAAGGGGGCTTGACCTTTCCTGGCGCAGGGAAACGCAATTCATATCGGCCAGACCAGCTGCCCACTAAACGCACATCTCATCCAATTTCCAGACGCTTGCAACACAAAAAAACAGGAGTACAGGGCTGGGGAGGGCTAGGGTGTTTGGAGAGAGGGGCTGGCGGGCAGGGAAGTCCTGATGGATTTTAGATTGGTTTCTCAATTTCTCTTCACTCAGGAGAGGGGGGGAAGATGAGACAAAGAGGAAAAACAAACACTAATACGTGAACACACATTCAGACACACACACAAACATACACACAGATGCAAACAATTATCCAACATAAAGGTGCAAACTGAATTTAGTGACACTTTTCAATACAAATATACAATTGAAATACTTTTAATCAGGATTTCAATTTGTGTTTTGGAGGTAGAACCACCTTCATCATGTGATTTCCCAGAGAACATATTATTGTCTGATAGATGCTTACTAGTCATTGGCAATAATTGACCTCCAAAATAAGGGAATGAGTCTACATTCCCTGTAGAATCATTATTTGCAAACACGCACATGCGCAACAGAACTTCACCCACTCGATTTAAGTTATAAACTAATCATCCTCTTCATCTCCACGGGATGTCAACCCAGAGGCTGTGGATTCATCACCTCACTGAACTTCCTGCACAAAGGCCATTTCCTGTGACCCAAGTACCTCCTTCTCCCTCTCTCTCCTTCTCCCTCTCTCTCCTTCTCCCTCTGTTGCCTCCAACCTCTCTTTTTCCAAAGACATGAAAGCTGTTACACAGCAGGTCAACTTTTCAACCCCCGGCTGTCAGGTAGGAATAAAGACTTTACTTATCTCCAACGTGTGGCTGATGTCTGACATAATCTACTAGATATATTGTATCTTTCACACAATCGGACCATTTAAAACTTACTGTGTGTACATTCCAACTTTGTAATGTTTGCTGTGGTGTGTATGAATTAAGTCACGTGAGAGTATAATAGTTTTAAACATAACAATACATTGATTAGGGAAAATGAAAACAGTGTGCTATTCTGGACATTTCTTTTCTCGTACACATAAGGACTGAACCAGGGACATCACTAGAAAATAATGGATGGGGGGGCTAAGCCTCGTTTTGGGGGGTCTGGGCATACTCCCCAAAACATCTTTTCATCATGGATTTTCAGAGTAACAATGAGTGGTAAATCTAAAATAAGGTTATTTTTGGTCAAGGTTGGCTAAAAGTAAACCTGTCTCATAGTTTGTGTTAGACACTGATCTAATATGACTTAAATTCTAAATCTAAATAAAGAAATTTAAGTCCACTCTGTTTTCATCCATCCAAAACCAACAAAAGTCACAAAAACGGCTGTACAATGTAGCCAAAATAATTTTGTCAACTGTAGTTTATAGTAAATGAACATCTACATACAATATATTCTTTTTCTAAGCGAGATTTCTCTGAATCATTTCAAAAACCGATTTAGTCATTAGCCCATTAATCTGGGAATAAAGTTATTAAAAAATTAATCAATTAAAAAAAGAAACACGCACAGTTTTGCAACTGTGTTCCTGATGATTATTAGTGACATACACATGTTAGCTAGCATGTCATTAATGGGAAATTAATATTTTCAGTAGTTGGTTAGTGTTGTCGCTAAAAAATGCACCCCCCTATTATCACCGTCCCCAATTATTGGCCACCTTACTATTTTGTTGAATTGCATTATAATTTATTTTAATTTGTATTACAAATGACAGATCTTAGTCTTCTCTGAAGTGCCTACTAGAAAGTAGTAGCTAGATTTCTTGCCTTCCGGCAAAGAAAAAAAAGACTGATCACTATTTACATGACGTCTGGTCTCATGACATCTGGTCGCCCAAGTCGGATTTCACAAACTACAACTTGTCTAAACAATTTCCATAAATGACATTTTTAAGATCTCAAAAAATGGTTTTAACCTCCATACATTTATATAAAAATGGTGGTGGCCTGGCTGAGGTTATATTGATTAGCAAAACGTACCGTTGCTTTCCAGTGCTATTACATTTTGAACTTGAGAGGATTTACTTCTCCGATCACTAGAAACGTTAGCTACCATTTACAGAAGACAGCTAGCTTCAGATGAGCGAGTTATGTTCAAGGCATCAAACTCAACCGAACATGCTGCCAACTGAACACGATTCTATACAATTTCTATACAATTTGTAAGAAGTTTAGATGTGATGGAAAGGTTGACGAAAAAATAAATCACAGAGAAAATATATTGACTGATATATTGATTTATTTAGGTGGTGTTAATGAACATTTTAGGGCCCCCTAAAATAGGCCTAGCGACGTCCCTGGACTGAACATTGACTGTAGAAGTGCAGTGCCATCAAGCTGTCCACGTGATAAATGGATCCATGGGGTCATGTGAATGTATTTGTATACGTTGCATAACACAGTAATTCAGAGAGAAAACACCACATATTATTTGAACCATTTATTGGAGATAAAATGTGCTGGTGTTGTTGGTGTTAGGCTTTGCTCCTCTGTGTTGGTGTTATTGGTGTTAGGCGTTGCTCCTCTGTGTTGGTGTTGTTGGTGTTTGGATCTGCTCCTCTGTGTTGGTGTTGTTGGTGTTTGGATCTGCTCCTCTGTGTTGGTGTTGTTGGTGTTTGGATCTGCTCCTCTGTGTTGGTGTTGTTGGTGTTAGGATCTGCTCCTCTGTGTTGGTGTTGTTGGTGTTAGGATCTGCTCCTCTGTGTTGGTGTTGTTGGTGTTAGGATCTGCTCCTCTGTGTTGGTGTTGTTCATGTAAGGATCTGACCCTCTGTGTTGGTGTTTGTTACGTCCTCTGTGTACTGTTTCTGTTGTGTGTGTGCTGTCTCTCCTCTGTTCCTTCCCCAGGTGTGGTGAGTT
>JACXGI010001132.1:38818-51879 GCA_016801175.1 Esox masquinongy
TGTGTGTGTGTGTGTGTGTGTGTGTGTGTGTGTGTGTGTGTGTGTGTGTTGAGAAGGTATACTTCAAATTACTAAAACAGCACACTCAATCAAGGCCTACAAAAGACAGAGTGGAAAGTGCTATTACACAATAGGCTGCATCCCTCTATTTCACTCCTTTCTATTGTCCATCCTCATATACATTTTCTTGGCTCTCCACCTCCACTAATGTGGAAAGTTCATTTAGATATCAGCTGCATTTTGAAAAATAGATATCAGATATCAGTTGCATTTTGAAATTAGTTATCAATATCATATCATCATGTTAAAATGTGTAGACATCAACAAATATATTCAGCTTATATATAAACCATATCTATTTTGGAGGTATCGGTGCATGCGGTCGAAACCTCCACCCCTCTCTTGCTGGCTGTCTTCTTTGCCCTACGACTCCTATGTGGCTAAAGCAGTGCACCAGTGAGGGCATTATGGCTTGGCGTTGAAATCTTCCAACCTTATGCAGCTTCTTCTTCCTCTTGTTCTCCTTCTGCCTCTGTTTAGAGCTGCTCCTCTTAATATACTCGCCATGACGAGTTCATGAGGGGAGACTTTGCAGGTGAGGGCCTGGCTCTGCTAGCTGCCTCCGGAATGATCCAGCATCTGCTCCCATTTTCCTTTGGGCCATTGTTGCCACCCTGGTGCAAGCAGAGAGAGGGCAAATGTGCTAAAAAGCAGAGGTGATGCGATATTTCGTCTTATTGAACCATTATGAAATAATCATATTAAAAACACAAACTCTTTGCAGCTTGGTTAAAAGGTCCAAATCTGAACACTCCAAAAGTGGGTCTACTCAGATGTCAATGTAGGTGAAGTGTTGGTGCCGATGTGACAGGTGGAAAAAATGCATCATATCCAGTTAACAGTAAGTAATGTAAGCTACACATTATTTGTTTTCCATATTCATGTGTTAAGTAAAAAGGCAAGAAATGTTTGTAAAGGGAAAATTTATTTTAAAAGTTTGTTTTTGTACTACCTCCCTTTTCAGGTATTTCATACAAAACAACCAGTTCATTAAGTTCTTGAAACATAGCAAAACTGTTTAATAATGTTAGTAACCTTTTATGTGAATGCATCACGTTTGGCAAGTCACATTTGGCAAACGTGTCCCACGATGTTTTGTCATTTTGTGTTGCATAACCAAAGCTTACAGCTTTGTGACTTGCATTGAGTGTTTGTAGGCCAGAAATGTATCATGTTTAAATTGGTATATATTAGGGAATGAGAGAATGTCATGTTGCAAGAAAAGTTATGCTATAAAATATAAAATATTCTATACATATTTCTATTTAATATATAAGTTATTATATCATTATATCATTATTGTGAAGTCATATCCGATTATTGTATTGGATATTTTTATATGATAAAGTCATTGTTAAGGAAACACTGCGCTAAGTATTTCATTTCCCCTTTCTGTGGTATTACACAGACTTCATGACTGTCAAGGCATCATGACATTTAGTGACATTCTTACTCAGTTTTTCATATTAAGTTGACAATAGTGTATTGTGGGTAATCCCTACCCTTTAACAAAGTGCAGTGAAGATTTACCAATTTAAAAAAAAAAATTAAGAACAAATATCTATTTTGACTGCTAAATATGTATGTTAATATTAACCCTGTGTAGTGATAATCATCCCTGTTCTAAAATGGAGAAATTGGATTTTCCTTGTGTATTGATTTGCTCTCTATGTTGTTAGACATTCTGAAGTATACTTTACAGTGAATGACAAATCACCCAGCGTTCCCATTTTACATTAAATCATCCATAGACACCATTTGATTTACACACACATTGCCTGGGCCTGGGACTCGCTTCACTCTAAAACAATAAAAATAATGAGAAAATTCAGGGGAAAAAAATTAAACTAAGAGAATATGTCCAAACACAGCCAAGCACCTCACACACTGATGGTTCCAGAAAAAACACAGAGAGAGAGGGAGAGAAAACATCCTGCCCTGGAAGAGAGAACAGGGGGGCTCAGCGCTACTCATCCTCATTTTAGATCAACAGCACAGGATCTGGGCACTGGAGTCAGGTAGCTCTGGCAGCCCCTCCAGAACACCATGTGCAGGGTTATGGACTTTGGAATGTCAGTGTTGGAACTGGTTCTGTCCCAGCTTGAGACATATTTTGAAAAAAGGTGAGCCAGTAGGAGAACACCCTGCCAATCTGGCAAGAGGATCTACTGAGACATGACACATGCACTGGGCTTACATCCTGAATGCATTTAATCATGCAAGTGACTGTCTGTGGAACTAACAGAGACTTTAGGGTTTGCTTCAGATAAGCACATTTGAAGACCAGCCTTTCTGGATATTAGAGATTCCCCCTCTTTATTATATAAACTGTTCCAGGCAAGGTTAGGAATGGGTCAAGCCCAGTCCAAGCATTGGTAACACACTGTGTGTCTGTGAGGCTTGTGGTTGATCAAATTAAATATTAGTTTTTGCATACTTCAGTAACAACAGGTGTAGCCAAATAGTGAACTGCTTACTTACAACTTGATCATGCTGCTAGCTGTGTGCCTGGGAAGATCCATTCGCGATTCAAATCGAGCTGCATCAGTCAGGGTGCTCAGAACGTTAACAGAAGATTGTCACTAAATCTATTTCTATCTTCATTAATAAAAAAAAATGACCAGATAAAAATGTTATGGAGGCGCTATGAGAAATTGCATTGCCATGAAGATGTTTTTTTTTCTGTTTTTCTCCCTGCAAACATTCACGTGCATGCATGGGCTTTGTTTGCTGTGGTGCATCCTTGTCATGTATTGAATGACACATCGTCCTAGGGTCTACCTGTTTTCTGCATGCTCACCCCTCCCTTCCCTGCAAACATTCCCAAATCAGCATGTGAAAGTGATCCTACATTTTGGCTTCAACTTCAACAATTGTCTTTCCCGGGCTTGGTAGATCACCCATACACTGATCTAACATTAGACCCATACACTAACCCATACACTGACCCAACAACAGACCCATACGCTGACCCAACAACAGACCCATACACTGATCTAACATCAGACCCATACACTGACCCAACAACAGACCTATACACTGACCCAACAACAGACCCATACACTGACCCAACATCAGACCCATACACTTACCCAACAACAGACCCATACGCTGACCCAACAACAGACCCATACACTGACCCAACAACAGACCCATACACTGACCCAACAACAGACCCATACACTGATCTAACATCAGACCCATACACTGACCCAACAACAGACCCATACACTGACCCAACAACAGACCCATACACTGACCCAACATCAGACCCATACACTGACCCAACAACAGACCCATACACTGACCCAACAACAGACCCATACACTGACCCAACATTAGACCCATACATTGACCGAAAATTTGACAGGTACACTGAACTAACATTTAACCCATATACTGACCCAACAACAGATCTATCGTTAGACCCAGACACTGACCCTACATCAAACCCATATACACAACGCTGACCTAAAATGACTCCCATACACTGATAAATGAACCAGGTAGACGGTGCTTTGGAACTGTCAGAGGAATGTTCTAAAACCATTCCAAGAAACTGCAAGGTTAGGACATAATTACGGAAATGTTACTGAAAACACTCACGTTTCTACAAGATCTAAACTTTTTTCTGAATTGTTGCCAAAAGTAAAACAAATCATTTTCTTTATGAAGTGATCAGTCAGGAGTCTCAATCTAAGACCATGATAGTGAGACTGAGTAAACGAGAGAAACGTGCCTTATGTTCCACAATCATTTACCTCAGTGGTTCTCCACCTACAGTATGGGCTGTATACCCCTGATGGTCAACAGGGATTCTGCAGGTGGTCCACACATTTTGTCTGTATTTCTTTATTTTTTTGTTCCGAAAAATAATTACTATTGGCAGTATTTATGGCATTATTATAGACAATTACTCTTCCACATTTCAGGAAATAAATTGTGTAAAAAAAGACTTGAATTAATAAAACATTCTCTTCTACACTGGGCTTGATAAAGTAACAAAGTAGCTCGGAGCTCCTTGGCTGTATACCATGTCTTGGGCCCATTTTTCCGCACATGTGTTATTGCACACGTGTGTTTTTGTTAATTCAGAGAGGAATACAGATAGGAGGGAAGGAAAAGCAGTGCAATACTATTACTATTTCCTGTTTCTGTGGAGTCAGGGTCTTGAGGGAGTAAGGAGAGGGGAGCCCTGGCAATCAGGCACCACTGATGGGCCAAGACACACTGAAGAACGGAGAGAAAAATAATAAAACCTGCCTGGCGAGAAAATGCTTTAAAATAATCTTTACATGGAGGTTTGAAAGTGCCACATGGCCCGCCAAATGTTGAATAAAAGAGTCTAAACTGAGGCAATGTGCTCAAAATATTACCAGATACATAGATTGCATGTGGTAAGTACAGTGCACATTATATCTGTATCTCACTGTCTTTTTAACCTTTACTTAAGGTGGAGATTGAGATTGGACATCTATTTTCCAAGAGGGGTATGGCCAAAAATCTCGCTGTCACATTGTCTGATGCAAACACGTTGATAAAAATAAATGTTTCTTTTCCATTAAACACATTTTTATGACAATTAATGTACATTTTGGGCCAGTTTCCTTCTGATACTTTCACACAATCCAATAGGCATCTTGTTACGTTATTTCATCAACCAGCTATAAGTTTGTTTTAGCTATAGCTATAGGTTTGTTTGTTGGACATTTCAAGATTAAACTCTTCAACTGTAAAGCATGGATTTAGGGCTTTCTTATCTTCACTGCAGAAAAGCAACTGCATCTAATTACATTTTACTAGAATTTTTTGAATGCTCTATACCAAGAAAACATTCTTTTATCATTGAGTCACTGTGGTTTTTCGCAATAAAACTCATAACCTTCTACCGCAATGATCTTGCCAAACAAAAAAAGTTTGAAAGTGAGCACTTGGAGCCTGGCAGCAATATAAACTGTGAAACAAACATAAAAACACTGCTAGGAACCGAAGTGCTAGGTTGTTTTGGAAACCATTAAATTAATCACAATCCAATTTGCAGGATAATCAGTTCTAAAGTACCACAACAAGGAGAGTTCATTAGATGACAGCAGAGACCAATCAGGAAGCAAAGATGTGTCCAGGCTAGCTTAACATATTTTCTGACCACAGCAGAAAGGCAATGCACTAAAGGAGTAGCTAAGAGGACACAGCAGTTGGGTAAGTACACTGTCGCATCCTGGTCGAAGAAGTGACATCCGCAGAAACTCTTCAGAAACGCGCTGCAACTCGGCTGGCTACAGGAATCTTTGGATTGAGAACTGGAAGCCTGGGGGGTGAGGGTTCAGTTAAGCAAATAAATATTGTAAAAGAAGAGCCAAACATCAGGGAGCCCCCTAAACTCCCGGGCCCACCCTGTAGGAGACCCATTTTTCCCTCTGAACCCTGCCCCAGCACAACCTCCAGCTCTGCAGCGTACCGCTCTCCTGACAGGCTCAGGCACTGAGGCCTAAGAAAACAAACTGTGTCTGATTGTGAAAATAGTGCCGGCGGCCCTCCTGGTGGCCTGGCCAGCCTTGTACTGCTGAGAGGGCTTCTCTCTGGGTCTCCACCACCCCACCAGGTGGAGACTTCCAGCCTTCCCCCACCATCCTCCCCCTCATCACGTCTCCCTCTCTCCATGCTTACCGTACTGAGACCACAGGGTTTATTTGGAGAGCGGAGCATCAGGAAATTGATCAGCGGGCCACACAATGATCTGTTGGCTAAAGCAATTCCTCAAAAATGTTAGATTGTAGATAAGACCTCTTGGCCCCAAAATATAATTACCTTTCTTCACCTGTACTGACTGTGAATACTACAGCATTATCCCAACATCTATATACGAAGTTAGGTGTTGCCATAGGTTTCTTGATATCCTCACAACCTATTTTGTTCAAAGTTTTTTGTTAATTTCTTTTTAACTTTCAAAGTGTTAACTTAGATGTTTTGGCCACAATACTCGTGATTTGGCTGTCCAGCTTAAATCAACAGAGACCAAATACATGTGGATTATGCAGATATGCATAAACAGATACTACGCTTGAGGTGATTTAATTCACAGGCAGTGATTTATATGTTGGCAGGTTCGGGCTAAGGTTACTAAATAAGCAGAACCCCACATTTGCAGTAATGACTGGTCTGATTTGCAGAGGTACAGGTCAGTGAAAGAACTCTGCAATGTTTTCATTTCCTTAGTCTAAATTGTAACAAGAGGCTCAAAAACGAAGGAGACCCATTTCTAAAATGTGGGTCATTTGGAGGCAGATGTAATTGAAGGTAAGTGGAACCAGTGAAACTCAAGAAGTTTAACAAGTCATCACAACTGACTCTTTGTACGGTATTGTGGGTATGTTGAACATGTAGTCAGATTCCTCCACCCCTAGGTAACACACACATTCATAACAACTGAGTACCAGAACACTGTATGTAAGCGCTAAACAATGTATTAGTCTCACGAACCAGCATCCATTAGAGCGTGAGATGCTTTTAATCTTGTATCGGATGGCAACTCTTAGCCCGGATACGTCTGCTTAAAGTTTGCCCCAAGAACCCTTTAACTAACTGAAGGTGCCAATATGAACCCTTAACTAGCAAGGGTTCCTTAAGGAACTCCGGAGTTCCTCGTGTCGCCACTAATTTTAAGTGTAGAACCGATATACTATAACAAGCGTGGAGGCATGGCTTGACAGGCCTCTGTGTGCTTCGTCCCCCCAGCTGCACTCAGGAGGGGCTCAGCAGTGGCCTCCCTCCTTATCATAGCACATTTAACAGGGGGTAATCCAATCAGGTGGGATAACAGGCCTGCTCTCTCTGCTCTGCTCTGTGTGGATCAGGATCAGGGGACTCCTCCTCTGCTTCCCATTAATGTGTCTCTCCCTCTCCAGCTGGGGCTGTCCTAATCCCATTTCCCCATCTAAAGCCTTAACCCAAACAAGCACACAGGACAATAATCTCCGGTCACACTCCTGCCGGCAGCCTGCGGCCCCTGACTCTGCTAATGGAGAGGTAGTTAGAGGGATGCCAGGAGGCTGGGGAGACCATCCACTGTCTCTATCTACGTCTCGCCTGGTGAGGGAACCGCCACAGCTTTCTCTCTCTCTCTCTCTCTCACTCCCTTTCTCTCTCTATTTATCCTTCTTTTTTGTCGTATTCCTCTCTGAGTGCTGCGTGTCTGATCTTTTTTTTCTCTTTCACCACACACGTAACCGCAGATTGCTGGTGGGTATCTGAACAGCACAGATCCGAGGTTCTCAATTGAGCGTGTCGATAGCATTGCACGTGAGCATGTTACAGTGCAAGTTCTCTGATTGTTGCAGTGAAATAATAACAATTCCCAACTAAACAGATCTATCAAAACCAATCTATTGGTGCTGAAATTGGGAAGGTGGACATGTTTGGCAAACTCAAGTGGCTGTCTCAATGGTTCTAAGTCTTTAGATCCCTTCAGAAAGGAGAAAAACACAGTGTTTGACTCCAGCCTCGTACGTCTCTCCGTCGCTGTGTAGCCACATGCATCCCAGATGCACATACGCTTCTAGGTCTGGATGGGTTTGATCCAAGGCCTGGCTTCTCCCTCTCCAGACGCTACCCTCAGTGTCTCAGATCACTTACACGCTCCGATGGACTCTCTCAGGACCTACCCTGCATGGAAAAACTAGCCTCACCCGCGGTTCAAATGTATCTGTCTTTGTTTCGATCAGAAAGATGTGGCTCCAACTTTCTAATGAATACCAACTGAAAATGGCTTGCTTGTGCCGTGTATTAAAAAAAACACTATTTCATTCTCAGTTCTCATGTTCCGTATGGAAGACATTATTCTGTGTCTAGCATCTTTATGTGAATGTCTTCATTACAATTGCTGCATTTGTTTTGGGGATGCCGAGGCCAATCTTAAAATTTCATAATGGAATCTGAAGAAGGGAGATTTGTGGGCCTACAGTAGTAAGATTTTTTGAGAAATTATAATCATTGGCCACCTGTTCTTTTTTAACCATTGGCCACCTCAGTTCTATAACACCCAGGAAGAACATATCAATGCTCAGTTTCACATCAGTGTCTGAAGACTCTGGGTTAGACTGGGTGGAGAGCAACAGATGATCTAAATCAGATTCACTATATACCACAGCTCCTGGATCAGTGCATCGGGTTGAACCACAATGGCCTTCTCTGAGCTGTTTTCATATATGTAAATCTAAAAAAGGGCTCCAACCTGCTAATTGCAGCCACTCTGCCAATCAGCCAGTAATTACTGGTATCCTGCCTGCCTTTCCTTCCAATGGCTGAGCAGCTAATCTGAGCAGCGGTTTAAACAGCTGGAAAACAGCACCCTGTGGCAAAACTAGAGGGAAGAGAATGTGTGTGAATTGTCTGTGATTTTCTGACTCTAAAAAGCGGAGAGAATGAAAATTACTGCATGCTTTATGTATAGTGTGTGTTTAGCTGAGCGTGTTGCTCGTAGAAAACCCAATATCCTGTGTGGTATGTCAGGGTCGTGTTTTGTAATGTAAATTAGAGAGGGCAACCTTAAATAAAATACATTATCATTGTGATACAGAAATTACAGAATATCTGCACTAATTGTGATTTCGGGACTATATGAGCAGCAACCTTTCTGCCTACCAAGGTGTTAACTCCACCTGCCCTGTCTGTCAGCTTAGTCCCCCTCCACATGATTGATTAATATTTCATTAATGTTTCCATTCGCTAACATTTTAGAAGATACGGCACTCAACACCTACTCTAGGTGATGATTGGATTGAAAAGGTTAGTGATCCCATAATTGCCTTTAAATTACTTTCAACGTGAGCATGTGTCATTACCGTAATCATTATCACCATCACCAACGCTAGCGCAGTGAATCTTTAGCCATTTAGTCATAATATGGCGGCATGTCAAAATCCCTATGAAGCAAGACTTTAATCAGGCCGTATAGTGTACAGAAAGGGTACACGTTCAGAAAGAGCACTACTAGGGATTCACTAACGAGAAAGGAGACACAACAAGGCGATTCCTCTCAATCCACTAGCCTTTGCAATTTAACCCAAGTGCAACAAAACACCACACTCAATGGACACTACAACTCTGAGTGGGGCAAAATTATACAAGATCAATTAACAAAAGCCACCACATTTCTGACTGAGAGTCACTTAAGGAAATAGTCCGTTATGTACAATTCTCTGTTAACAAATTAACTCAATTGTTCTTAAGACGAAGCGTTTGCAATGGCCACCACATACGAATAGCTAAAGGGTTCTATTAGGTATCAATGGCTGTCCGGAAACAGTGGCCATGTATTAGCAGTATGGGTGGGGGGGTGGATTAATGTCGCAGTCCAAGGTGCAAATGTCTCCGTAATAATCGAGCACCACTCTTGCCCACCTGGACATCCAGTAAATGTGTATAAAGTCTCGAAATAATGCCAATTCAACCCCTTTTTTAATTCTGTGTCAACTTGTTAAATGCTTTATTGCTGTGATGGGATTAGACAATATCCCAGAAGATCAGTTCTCTGGGTTCTTTTTGTATGCTTTGCCTCTACACAGTTGTGTCCAATGAAAACCGCAAATAATCAAATAAATTATATTTATTCCTGTACAATGCAATCAATTATCAAATTCAAAAATTGACTACTGTACATCTTCTCTATGCTGCCTGCAGCATGGTATATTTTTATGCCTGCAAATAATAGTCAGTTGCTGGTCTGAGCACGTTCCCGTAGCCGGATAGCTAGAGGAGCGTGTAACCTTGTTATGAAATTTATTGAGGCAAGCATGTCAAACTAGCTACTAAATTGAACGCCTAGAATCAATAAGAGTCGATCTTTTGGGGTGGTATGCAAATTGCAATTGGTCCAGGGAGGCACATAGGATGAAGCTGAAGCGTTGGGAGGGAGGGGCCTGTAGCAGTTCTTAAAGGGAGTATTTTTCTGATTACAAACAGGAGATGTGTCCGTGACTGGGGATGCGCCATCCACAGACTCCTTTCATCAAAGTCTCCAGCCACAGCAAAAGCAACGTTGGAGTGAGCGGTTAGTCTGAGTTAGTTCAGAGAGGAGTTCTGCGTAAGAACTCGACATCCTAAAAAAAACAACGAAAGATAGGAACCAGAAAAAAGACAATCGTGTCTGTAGGCGCCATCTTGTTAGAGCAAACTCCGCCCAGTGGCCTTTTGGGTGGTGAGGTTTATTTTGAAAACATCTATACTCTTCATGTTGTTTACCTTCTGTTTTTCTGAACCCAGTCTGCCCACAAGTCATTGTGACGTCGCTGAGTTCACCACCTTATTTGCTCTGCCAGGTATGGAGTTAACCACCACTCGGCTGTGTTCATGTCCCAGTCTCCCTCTACAGAGGTTGCCCACACTCAGTACAAAAAAACGCATGGCCTGAGAAAAATAGTTACCGGTCGATTGTGTGTGTAGTTATCTACCTAGTTTGAATATCAACAGAACCGCCACACCAGTATAATATGATTTTACATTTGCATTATCATCAATATTCGGTCTGGTTTGTTGATATTAGCTGCACTAGAGTTCAGTAACTGGGAGTGGAGTAAGAGTGCACCAAACTCAAAAAGAACCACCTGAAAGCATAATTGGAATTTGCCAGAAAACATGGATGCAGTTCAGGTGAGATCAAGATAGAACTTTTTTGGCAAAACTCAAAGGGCTATGCATGGTCCTGGCAGCATCATGTTGTGGGGATGCTTCTCCTGGCATCTTGTTAAAATGGAAGGAATGATGGATAGAGCAAACTACGTGGAAATACTGCTTCAGTCTGCTAAAAAACTAAAGCTTGGTTGGAAATGTACCTTAGAGGGACAATGATCTCAAGTGCAAGGCCAAAGCAACACTGGAATTACTCCGACACTGTGTGCAAACCAGGTGCATAGTTACCCCAAAAGACGTAAAGGGGTTATTGCAGTAAAAGGTGTCTCAATCAAATATGAATGTGTGGTTGATTACATATGCAAGCAATGTAGTACAGCTTTTTCAGTTTTTTTACTTATTTAGTTTTTATTTTCTTCTTCCAAAACAATGCAAATATGTTTTTGTCAAAGTATGTGAGTTTGTGCGTTTGCGTGCGAGCATACATGTGTGGACATGTGTATGTGTGTCTCTCCCATCCTGAGTCAACGGTGACACTTAATTGTTTGCACATGTGTAGGATTTTCAAGTGTTTAGAATAAAGTTGGTCTCTAGAAGAAATGAGAAAGTATAGGAGAAAAAACAGTTTCAGTCTGTAGCTATAGACAGCCTCCCCCTCACACCCCTCCCTCTGCTGAAACCAATGCCTTTCTCTTCCTTTCCTCCAGAATCTCACGGTCAAAGGTCAGAGGGGAGGGGGGAAATCTGCGATTGGACACAGGCCTGTGTCAAAAGCAGAGGAGACACCAAAGCTATTCAGCAATGTGACACTGTTCCTATACGATTATTAAAGTGATAATATCAATGAAAACACCACCTGTCTGACCCTTACAAAATAAAACACTTTAGGAACGTCATACAGAATTTTCCAAAAAGCTAAATGAAGACACATATATACAGTAAAGGCAAAATGCTGATAAATGTCTGACTAGCTTGCCCCTTAGCAGTCTGGTCCTTGGACTCCTTTGTCAACACATGGCCATTTACATCTGTTTTACCAGACCAATGCTATTAAGACCATGGTCAAAGTTCAAACCAACAGATCAATATGACAAGGTCTACAATGTCATTTGTTTTGCAGTATCTTAACTTTTACACAGTTGTGTTATAATTGGTCTGTTTCTGCATTGTCCTCCCAGTCATGAATTGTCAATGCATCCTTAAATACATTTAAGATAAAAGTATTACATCTCATCCGGTTTGCATGGCATATCATTCGGATCCGTAACACAAATTTTGGATTATTAACAGAATCGGATTGCTTTCTGTTGCTTTTAGATATCATTCATTTTAAAAGGAATTAGGAGACAAAAATGAATATTACCAATTGAACAACACAACTCCCTTTCCTAATCTTCAGTGACAACCCAAGGCTTCATGCATATATTACAATTGTCTTTATATATTACAATTGTGAGATTTAAAGTGCATATTACCTAATATTTAATAAAAGTTTCTTTGATACTTGTAAAAATGACAGTATAAATTAAAATGTAATAAATCTATTGCAGAATCGGTCAATGTTAGTTTACATAAAGAGGCATCAATAGATATTGGATTTGATTTTACTTTACTTTATGGTTTAGGTATGTTTCTAACACATGGCATTCTACTTATTCTAGAATGCAAAGATAAGTAGGTGGGACACACACAAACCATTAATAATACTAAGGACATTTTACACAATTAAGTAACTGTCTGCAAAGACAATGCTAGAAGGAAGAAAGACAATTTAGAACATTATTTAATGATCATTATAGATCATTATTTAAAATACTCTAAAATAATATAGGGTTTCAGAAATTTCTAGACAATGGGCAGCAACTCAAAGTGGAGCTGGTTCCGTTACTTGGGTGCCTACCATAATGAGATTGGTACAGCAAAAATTAGACTGATCAATAAAAAGTCCCACACAAAGTCTTCTGAAATGACACTTGTTTCTGACAGAGCAGTATAGATGTATTTCTGAGTGTACTTTGAAGTTTGCTTCTTTCTTTGTATATAGCTTTTATTTCTTTTTGTATTTATTTTTCCATTATTTATGTTTTCCTGTGTATTGTCTTGTTGGGTACCTTTGGCCAGGTCATCACTGAAAATGACAATTGGTTTTGAATTGGCTTACTTGTTTAAATAACGGTTAAATACAACAGATGTTTACTGTTGGTACATACCATGCTTTTCTATCAGAGTTCAGATTTCTATCAGAGTTCAGATTATTTTTTTATGGCTCAGTCTGGGACAGGAATTACATTTTGGTTATCAAGAAACAATGTTTCAAAATATAGTTAAAAAAAACTTCTGCCCAGACATCACACCCAATGCAGCCACAAACTGAA
>JACXGI010001132.1:61080-96883 GCA_016801175.1 Esox masquinongy
GGGGGGGGGGGGGGGGGGGGGGGGGGGGGGGGGGGGGGGGGGGCTCGATCACATCATCTCTGACAGGTGGGAGGCGAGGAGATGAAACTTTAATGAGGTATCCCTCACCATGACAACAGTGATCCCGTCTGATAAGCGGGTGATTGCCATGTGTACAGTCCATTGCATGTGTTAAGGGGAGGATGGGGGAAATAGACGTTGTGTGACTTGTTCAGGGGGCGGTTGTGTCTTACTGTATTTGTGGGTGTTGTACTGTATTTGTATTCCTGTGTTCCTGTATTACTGTATTTCTGTGATTCATTGTTATGGTGTTTGTGTTTTTTTATTTTGTTTGTGTTTCTGTATTTTTGTTATTATGTGGTACTGTATTTGTGTGTTTAATTGCACTAGTTTTTCTGTATTCCTGAGACCTGTGTTTGTGTATGTGTGTGTTTGTTTGTTTGTTTGTTTGTTTTTTGTGTGTGTGTGTGTGTGTGTGTGTCTGTGAAAGAAAGAAGGAAGGAAGGAAAGAAGGAAGGAAGGAAGGAGTGCTTCAGCAGTATTGGAGCAACTGCCATGTTCTCTCCAGGGTCAGATGGGTTTGGACATAGGCTTTGGTGACAGATGTGTCTTCACAAGGTCAACCCCACATCCACTACCCTTCCCTCTTCTCTGATTCCTCCACTGATTTCGAATACCATTTTGTCGCCTCTCGTAAATACAGAGTCAGAGGGACAGGGGCACATAGGCTGTCTATCGATCCCCTATTTAAATCACTTGTGTGTGTGTGTGTGTGCGTGTGTGTGTGTGTGTGTGCTATAAACAGATGTAAACGCACATAAACCCACAGGGAATGGTGAGTGGTCAGGATAATTAGGAGCGGTAATGAGATGTGCCGGGTGGAGAGATGGCCCCTACCCCTGCAATACTGATGGCCAATGCCCTTGAAGGCCATCACCGGGACAGGGAGGCTGGTGGCAGATACAGCCTCATCAGCGCATTAGCACTCATAACTTATATCACCTTTAAAAGCCTTTACAAGACCCAATATACACCACAAACAGTATTTTACAAATTCAGCTGTCAAAGATTTATGTGAGCCATAGCATATTTCCCTGAGACTAGCCAGGTCATTCATGCACTACTATGATCATTGATCTCCTAAAGAAGTTGTCACTTTCCACTTTGTCATTCTTTCTGTCACCAAATGTTTGGATATACTGGTATTTTTGGCTAGCTAGCCAATGAGTAAGCAAAGTATGAGCAAATGGTTTATTATGTGCGGATAGAGAAATAATAGCAAACGCAATCCCATTACCTTCACAGGGCAACAAATTCAACCCCCAAAACCAATTCTTTGCTACAGTCTCTCCCGTTCACTAATGTTGATAGTCTATTGGAGTCATGAGTCCCTCAGGTGATTTAGCCATCAGATGCAGAAGAGAGAGCTGTAGGATAGCCCGGTTTGCATGTCCATTTGCACAACAGCTTGGCAGGGAAGGAATGGGCAGACCCAAGCGATATTACTCTGACTCTCTCTGGGTTCAGGGAAAGGCCCAGACGTTTAACCCAAAACAGTTTGGCCCTCATTCAACACCACACCACAATACAAGCGATTAGAATAATTGATCAATTTACTCAGGGGCCAAACTAATCAATGAGATACATTATTAAAGGAAGGCTATTGATCAAGGCACAGGCTGGCTGAGTAAAATGTTTACTGCAGCAGAGAGGCTGGGATCAATGGAGCGGCCAGGCAGCTGAATAGAACCCTGCATGGATCAATATGGGCTTATGGACCTCTCTACTCTCCCCTGGTCCTTTATGGCTGACACTGTGACGGTAGGATAGGAAACTAAAGGCCAATACATTGGTAAGATGGAGCACATAGGCTATGTTAAGGGGAACTGACACCTTTGTCATCCTAAAAGACCTTTACATCTATGGCTATGAAGCAGAATGGGGGGGGGTCGCTCTGCTCATTCTACAAGGGAGGGATAGTGGGCACAGAGAAAGAAAGAAAGAAATCAAGAAAAAGAAAGGGTAGTAGAACAGAAATGGAATGGTGATGGTGGCAAAGAAATTTAAAGAAAGTCAACACAGACCACTACTCCACCACAAGTTCAAGGAGTGTTTTGCACACAAAAGAAAGCTTTGAGAAAAAGAAGAGGGACAAAAAAGAGGCAGATTTTACTATAAAGAAAAGCAGACTCAAGGTTTTTCCCTCCCTTCTTCTCTCGCACCTTTATTCAAAGCAACCGAAAGGGACAGAATGATTGTGGGGTGCAGTGGGGGGGTTGAGGGGTTTCCTGAATAGACCTTACCACTTTTACAGATTTCCACTCTCTTCACCATGGAGGACATCTGACCTTTTAGAAGGGAGGGAAATGAGAGAGAGAGAAAGGGGGAGGGAGGGGTAAATCATAATGAAAAGTGGTAATTCCTCAGAGAGGGGGAGAGAAAAAAGTGGCCAAGGGCCAGTAATGAGATCGTCTGACTTGTGGATTGCCATAGCAACCACCAACAGTATTACTATACAATATGAAAAAAATACCATCTATTGTTGCCATGAGACAAGGGGTCATAGAGAAATGGAGAAGAATACAAGGAAATGAGAGTTAGAGTCAAACCATTTTGTGAATAATTGCCATTATGGTGAATACTACTAGTTTTATCATAAAGTACTGAAATCAACATAATTACACTTCATATGAATAGCCCTGTTACTGGAACATTCTGCATATTTTAACAACACAATAAATAGCATCAATAATTATTGCAGAGTTTCAAAATGTTGGTTAAAAATGTAGTCATAAGGGTAAACAGTTACAGTTCTGGGTGACCATGAAACTGCACGAGAAAACAAGTACATGTGAAAATGTAAAAAATGGAATGGAATTATGTAACTGAGAGCGTCTGACTCAGAGTTTTAATTTTATCTTTTAATCTTTTAATCTATCTTTTTGTTAAACGTGCTTATGGCACAGCAATAATGAACAAATTATAAAATGGATATTTAGAATATTTGATGATTATCCTGCCTGTGACTGGATGCTTATGTTTGACGCATATTTTAGCAACATTGTAAATACAATTGCCATCAGTTAATGTCCTCAAGGAATAGCTATTTTTTCACAGAACATTCGTTCTGTTTTCAGAACAGAGGAGGTTGCAAGGTTTTTACTGTTTCCAGCAATCAGCAGATAATACCTAACACAATTTTGAGTGGCTTTCCCTATAGTCAAGCAGATACAATGCTGTAAAATGTCCAGCTGACTGTCAAATTTAAATACGTTGTGAACATGTAGAGAATGAAGTTGGGTTACTTCTACTTTAGGTAGAGTAACTTTGGATTACTATCCCGTCATCCTCAACAACATTGTGGCCTTCAGTTACAGAGATTATATACATTTTGCTCCTCTATTATATTTATCTTTCTGTATTTTGATTGGAGAATTGTGTTGCTGCTTGCTAGTGGAAAGTTTACAAACCTATGAGCAAACCAGACTTTTTATTGAATACATTAAACAGGATGATGATGATGCCACTGAATATTTTTTTCCATTATTTTTGTTTGTATGATATTGTTTGGTGGAATATGTATACAATGAGCCCCTTAATAAATGCAGCTTTTGATATTTTTAAATGTTTGTCATGAATCTAGTGACTGCAAAGAAAATGAGTTGATCTACTCGGAAATTTAAAAGGTCAAACAAATTTCTCTTTTGTTTGACTGGACTAAATAAATATGTTTGTGCTACTTTCTTTGCATACAATGATATTTTTTTATGAATGTACTGTGTGTATGTATAATGCTGATGTTATATATAGTGCCCTCCATAACTATTGGGAGGGTGAAGGATTTTCTTCTTTTTGCTTAAGGCTTTAAACACTTAAAGTTTGGATCTGAAATCAAACAATAACCATAAGGTTAAACTATTGATACTCAGATTTTAGATGTGGGTATTTGCATAAATATTGGTGATAGTGATGTGCTATATACGCATGCCTCAGCCTCAATAATAAAACTGGAACTCTCTCTCAAAGAAGGGCCAGTTGATGTTTGTATATCAGGCTTTTATGCAAAAACTTCCAAACTATATTCACAGAAAAATATATTGGAAAATCAACAGTGATCAAAATTCGCTCTCCAGACTGGTTCATTTTAGAGATACCGCAGGTTTGTTTTGAGTTAGGGACTTAAGGTTTTGTTTTACTGTTTTGTAGTCAGAGATTTTGTCATCTATAGGGCAATTGAAATACCCGATAAGAGACCTTTTTGTTGTTCAATGTGAATGTGTTTCATAACTATGTTTTAATATGTACATTTTTGTTTGTTTGCTCTAACACAAGGGTCAGCTGTAAAAGCGATCTAGGTCTCAGTCTGACAATCTGTATAAATAAAGTTTAAATAAATTGTTTTTCTTAACCAGAGCAACTTATAGGAGCACTAAGTGCTACCTGTCTTGTTCAAGAGCAGACAACAGATCGCTGGCTTGGGGATTCGATATAGCAACCTTTCGGTTACTGGTCTGATGCTCTTACCACAACGTTATATGCTGGCATATAGTATTGCATGAATACAACTAATCAGGATAAAGAGATGTAAAAGTGCAAAGTAAAGTACTTAGTTGTATTCACCAGTTTTGGGAAGTTCCTAATTTAGACTTAAATTACAAGGTAAACGTAGTTAGTAACTAACCAGTGACCTAAACTGATAATTTTTCCCTCATCCATTTTATTGTATTATCCACTGATTAATTATGAACTCCCTTTACCTGATAATTTAGGTCATAGTGGTGAACACAGCATAACTCAACTGAGTACTCTTACTTTGTAAGTTAACACCTCTGGCGATTTCATTGGGTTGTCAAATATTTTCATAATGTGCTCCTATCGGCTACCCACACACATTTGTCCACTTTCAAAATAGTTCCACATTCCAAATTCTGTTCCATGCGTCCACAATTAAACGAAAGGAAAGATCTCTCTTAGACAATCTGTTTCTGAAATGGGGCACGATATAGCCTCAATTAGGGCAAAACATTCTTGAATATTGTTGTACTGCGACCACACTGACCGCTCAGTCTCAACAACCAGGTCTGTTAGAAGATAAGCCATGGCCGTTGAATTTCCAATTATTACCCCCAAAGTTGCATTAATGAGAAACTAGCAGTGCTCAAGGACAGTTGACATAGCGTATGAAATTGATTTCATTTTAACCAGAGGCCAATTCCCAGGTGTGTGCGCTTGGTTTTACGAACAGCTTAAGCTGGCATGCGCCCCTCAGTTTTCCAAATGACACGCTGAAATAGTAGCAAGGTAAAAACTCATGGCAATAAAACAACTGGCCCTGCACAAGAAGCCCCAGAAGAAACATCAAGCTGTCCACAACCAAGTTCTAGGGGGAGAATTCCTCTGTGCTAGCGCCAGGATTTGAATGCCTGTGATTTTGTATGCCTACTGTGGTCTCGTAGAGGTCCTTCTTGACATTAAAGTCAGGTCTCTTGTGGACAGATTGTGGCACTAAAGGGGGCCAGGCCCATAGATACCCATCCTGTTGCTGGTCTTGGACCTGGTCACCAAACTGGGACAGGAATTTCTCGAGCCACGTGGCACAGTGATCCCGAATCTCCGTCGCATAGCACACCCCACCCTCTGAGGAACAAGTCAGTCATAATCCCCTTGCGCCAAAGCACCCGACAAGGTTAGTTGTAGATCTCACCACAGGGCCAGTGCCCTGAGGCATGACAGGAATACCCAGAGCTTCCAGTGAAGGTAGCCAGATGCATTCACACTCGCAGCCAACAACGAGTACTATATACAGGTCGCATCAATAGTATCCCCATGGGAATTATGGTTCTCATAAGTGCCATCCTCCCCAGCGTCTGTAGGCAGTCGTGAAATGTGCTAGAGCCCACAGCTGAATCCAGGCTAGGGTGAGCCACAAGTCCTTCGGTCTGCGTATGGACGCGCACGTCGAATTCCATACGAGCACGCCTAGTACGTTTTACCTACAGTAGTGAAGACCGAAAGGGAAGACAATTATTTCATACGAAATGTAACTGTCCTTGTAAAATCATGTACTATTTGTGTTTTTTCTGTCTTAGGTACGGGCCCTGCCCTAGGCCCCGTGTCCACATCTTGGGTTGGTGATGGGTGTCGTCCCCTTTGTCTAGTTGTCTGGCTTGGGTCCCAGGTGGAGGGAGCCGACCCAGTGTGAGTGTGTGGTTGTTAGGTTCGCACTGCACTGCACTGCACTCCCCTGGCTCTGTGGTGCAGATCTGATTACAGTGGGGATCTTTAAAACGGTCACTCCCACCACCTGCTCCCACTCCACTCCTCCAGCCTCACTTGAGATAAATTATCTCCCTTTCTGTCCTCGTTCCACTGCACAACTGTTTTTTTGTGTGATCCTGGCTTTACTATACACGTGGGGACCTCAGAGATACAAAAACTTAACAATTCAGGTTCTTTAGCTGGTCTCTGCAAAGGAAAAATGCTATTTCCCCTTATGGGATTCAGCCTAGAGTCAGAAAACTACGCGTGCTTGAAATTGGTTTAGGCTTTTGGGACAGGTTAAGTTTAGCTGTAAAGTTTAGGTTTAGTGGAAGGGCTGGGGTTAGGGAAAACAGGGAACAAGAATAGAAAAACAAATTCTGTATGTGATTTGTGTTTGTGAGTGTGTGTATGCGTGCTTATGCTGCTCAAGTGGGTGATCCTATGCTTGTTTATGTGAATGAAAGTTTAATCTGTTGGTTGTGTGTGGTTTTGGTGTTTGTGTGTGGGTATCATCATTCTTGCGTGAGGATGCTAGATATGTTTGCTATTGCATATTTGAGCTAAAGTACAATATAACTATTTGGGTCTGTCATTTTTAAGTGTGACACTGCCCTGTGGGTAAGGAACGTTTCCTTCCTCGGAGGAAATGCTAGTTGAAGCGGGCCCCGGGGACAGGAGGCAGTGTGGCCCTGCGATAATACAGCTGAATGGACAATGCTGCTGATCCTCGTGGGCTGATTGGTTAACACTTATCTGTCAGAGGATAACTCCAGGAACCAGCGGGGTCAAAAAACTACTGTAAACTACAGGGTCAGGACCAAGCAGAACCAAAAGACACTGCCTGTGGGGAAAACGCTGTGTCATGTGTTAAAGCAGTTCTCATGTTCTCTATCCATATCAAACCACTAAAACAGGCAGCCGTACCCACCAACTCACTATAAAATAAGTTTATCTAATGATCAATAAGTTGATAATAGCAATAATTATTGCACTTATAAACTGTCTTCCAACTGTACCACGGGTATAACATAATATAATGTTTACTGCTCTAATTTACTTTAAAGACAGTTTATAATGGCAATAATTATTGCTTTTAAGGCATTGCGGTGGTTTGTGGTGTATTGCCTGAGAACTATTTCCAGGCACTCCGGGGTGTTGTGTATAAGAGCTGCTCTTAGCCATGGTATATTGGCCATATACCACACGCCCCTGCCTTATTTCTGAATCATAACACCGTCTGGCTGCTTCTTGCAGTCGACACATCGAACACAACGAACTACTGAGCCCTTCCAAAAAGGAAGATGTTAACACCTCTCTGACATACTGGGATTGTGACGGGTGGGAGTATTACATTTACATAATCTCAGAACATTGGCTATGTGCAATTACATTAACATGTGGGAATTGGCCCCCTACTTAATCGTTGTCTCCCATTGAAGATGTACCTGTCATTTTCCGAATGGTGGGAACAAGCAGGGTTTTTATCCATCCCTCCACCACTGCTAATGGACTCACCAAACACAAGACATCATATGAACTAGGAGAACTCAGCCTGAATAGACTAACCGGTCAGATATCATATCTGCATCGTATCTGTTATGGTCATGCATAATAGTAATGTTTCTATTTGCTCTGGCTATTCATTTTTTCACTTCTTAATAACTGGCTATAATAATACATTACTTAAGCCTATTTACACACTCCATGAATAAAAAGGATTCTATCAGTCACATTTGGATCCCCTTAAAGTTCTATAAAGTTTTGTTGAGTTCTTTAGTCATTCCTTAATTAACCAAAATATTTTCCATGCATAAGCCTACAGTATATCGTGGCTGCTGCTTATATAATAATAAACAATAAAATAATAGAATAACAGCATAGATGTGAGATATTATTCTCATTACATTATTCGGTAAAACCACAGGTTCTGGGATAGACCAGTGTCTATACTGACTTTAACTGGGTGCCAGAAAGGAATGCAAGCTTGTGTTGCAAAGTATTCAAAGTATTCGGTACAATTCAGAAGTTAAAACTACAGTGAATGAACATCGGGAGGTGTGTTGTGTTGTGAGATAGCAGCAGTTTTGTCACTGTCTTTCCTTTTGCTACAGGAAATGCATCATCCATTCTGAAGGATGGAGGCAACATGACATTACATGACAAAAACTAAAACATAGGTACCTCCACCCTGTCACTAATAGCTGGGGTACCAATCATTTGACAATTCCTTGGTATCTGCACTGTCTGGAGTTGCCTAATCACTTATTAAAGTAGCATGTGAAGTGTTTAAGTATCAATATGCTCTAACCAAAACAAAAAACTGACAATTTATTGTCTCAAAATCTGTAAAGAATAACAATCACAAATGTCTGTGAAGGTTATTAAAAGACAGAAAGACATCCCAATCACATTGTTGTCGAGAATGACTTGCTAGCTAGCTACAGGAGTTTAATAATCTCAAATGCTTTACAATAAAACAACTCAGTTTGCCTATGTGAAGTGCTCTTTTGTGACAATGATATATTTAGCTAGAGTTTGCAGGCGCAATTTGCATCAGAAGCAGATGGCTAACATAAATATAGGCAACTGGTTAGCCTTGCAAACCATGATCACACATCAGAAAACAACTCTTGTCTAGTTCATTTTCAGACATATGTTCAAGTCATACCTAGCTAATTAATCCACTGACCAACAAATTTAGGAGGATAATTGACAGAAATATAGCTGAAAACATATAGTCAAACAAGATCAGAACCAGAATCAGAAAGAGTTTTATTGCCAAGTACGTTTCACAATGAACTAGGAATTTGTTCTTGTCCACTGGTGCAAGATGAGTGTCACTTTTGCATTATGACTGCAGTGTAAAAAATGCACATAAATAAAAGACGCTGCAACAAAGATAGATCAGGACAATATTATAAATGTGTTACCTTGCATTGTGGAGAGAATATTGTCCAGGATCCGGGTGGTCTTTCACTGATTGCTTTCAAGACGCCACAAAGTAAATCTCTTATAAATAATCCAAGGCTCCATGATTCTTTGTTTTTTGTGTCCCTTATTACGTGCCAGCTTAAACATTTCTTTGAATTTGACAGTCAGTTAGCTTCAATAATATATGCTGATTCCTATCAACTACCAGTACAAGTTCAGTTTATAAGCATTCTCAACCCTCACACACACAGGAGTTTACATGCTAATTTACACATAAAACGTACACACATGCATACTGGCGCCACACACATTCACACAAACACACATGTAAATCAGCTATAAACATTTATATACCAAACAGCTGAAACATATGCAAATGAAACTAGTTAGATGTCATTTCAGAGTTTGATGTGGCTGTCATGAGGTTTTTATTAGATGTTATTTGCAACAAACAAAAAAATCCACAATTTCTGAGGTAGAGATAGAACCCTCAAGGCTCTTTGCCTCCATTGGGTATCTTTATAGAAACTTTTCAGTAAAGCATTCTTCAATCTAGTGTTGGATTAATGCCAGAGACCAAAGAGATAGCAATAAGCCAACAGAAGAGTTTGGTTGGGCAGTTAACTACCTCCTCTGTAAAGTCTACATTGCAAATCTCCTAGCACATAATAATATAAGTACTATTATCCACAAGCTTGTCTATGAGCTACTGGTTCAACAAATTAAGAATTTGGTTAACCAACCCAAGCACACTTGAAAGAATGAACAGTCTGTGCAAAAGCTATCATGACAATAGATAGATATTTGTCTATATTTTTGTCAGCCAACAGAGAGAGAAGGAGGTGTTGGGAGAAAGCGGAGTAGTTAGCTCCCCGTGTCCCTCAGTGTGAGAATGCTGTTATCGGCTCAGGACCAGAGGACACAGGCTCCCCTTCCTCGTCTCCACAACTACAGCCCCATTTAGGAATCCTGGGCCACTGCTCACCATTGTGCTGTCATACAGGAAGTGCGGTTCACCGCTCACTCCCAGCATTCACTGGGTTTCCTGTGTCAGGTTACCATGTCCTGTGTTTATTTTTTTTGTCTGTATCCACCCCAAAGCTTTTTTCTAACAACTACTAAAGCATACAATAGAGAGGATGGCACTATCTCAAAGATTGGGAGGAGTTTTGGTGCTTGAGAGCAATGTGTTTTTAATCTTTGTGTCAATGATTCTGCTTGTTCTTACCTTGTGCAGTCATATGTTTATCCATGTTTAAATCTCCATTCTCAATTAAAAATATCCCTAAAAACAAAATTTGAAATTAAGCTATTTATTAAAAGGATGTTGTCAGATGCTAGCTGTTAAACAAACAGGAAACCAAAGCTAACTGTTACAAATTGAAAACGGAATAGAATTAAAATAATCTCCTCAAAATAATGATTGCTCTTCTTGGAGTTTTTATTCTTCTTCTTGTGCAAAACAAACAGCATTGGAAAACTAAAGCATGGTGGGATTGATAGAGAGCATCAATGATGTATGAAGTCTATTTTGTTCTGATCAATACTGACACACACCAAGTAAGAGAGAGAAAACCATTTCACACATACAAGGTTTTTCCACCTGTGTACTGAACCATAGCGTACCGAGCTGGTTAACTTTTCATTGTTTCAATTCTGATTAAGCACATTTTGGAATTCCATTTAAAATGTCTATTTTGGGCCCATCGTCGTTACAGACACATGTAGAATGCCACTACAGCTGAATGAGGAGGCATAACTAGGCAAAGATTCAGACCAGAAATCATAGTGTAGCTGGCACACTGTCACTGTTTCATTACAACACATTGTGACCTGATAATGTGCCATCACATTATCAGTTATGCAGAAATAAGTTATGCAGAAATAGTGCATGTACAAGCCTCCTCCTGTACTCATTGTTCATCCATGAGAATCTGCCCAACGCACCATAGGGTGCTTTTCAATACATTTTCTACGCACAGTGCCACAAAAAAGGTCACAAAGGTCATCAAACCGCTCTCACAGCCAGTGTTCAACCTCCACAAGTTCTGCCATGTCACCCCGCTCTTCTGCTCATTCCACTGGCTTCCAGTTTAAACTCACTTGCATTGCAAAACAATGGTGCGACCCTACTGAGCATCAAGGGGAACTGCGCCTCCCGACATTCAGGCAATGCTCAAATCTCACACCCCTGCTTAAGTTGGTTGCTCTGCCACCTCTTCTCTCTGGGCCATAAAACCCTATGGATGGACGGCTATGGAAGAACAGCTCTGACAGGACAGCTCTGGTTAAGGCCACGTTTTTCTCCATTCTGGCACCCCAGTGGTGTAACCAATTTGCCCTTGAAGCTAGGACAATAGAATGAGTGAAAACCTCTAAAACCCTACCTTTGAAAGAGTATCAAAAATGATTCTAGACCCTTCTCTTCACCATGGAGCCTTGTCGTACTCACATCCATATAATGCTTCATCTACACCCTCACTGTCTCCACAGATGAACGGTTCCTCTTTCCACACACACACTCAGTGTGTACACACACACACACACATGCTTATTCTTTCACCCATACACGTACCTCTTAACTTTGCATTGATGATAGAATTACAACATTGTGTCAGCATTAACAGTAAGAAATATCCATTTAATTTCATATGAAGTGTGACTGGCTGACTCGCTAGCAAAATTATTAATGTTTCTGTAAAGATTGAAGCTGGCACTTATGCACATTGTCCAACTTCAGAAAGACTGCTCATTTGTTCACAAAACTCCTTACATAGTCATAAAACATATGAACAAAAGTATTTACAAATGTTGTTGTTTTAGCTTAAATGAATTCAGCTTGTTTTAAACAATGGTGCACCTTATTGCAAGCCAGTATCAGATATTTTAGGGCACCATACTGGCATGATTCAGGTCACATGAACTGAAATCAAAATCGCACCCCAAATGTAATACAGAAAAATACGCTTTCCCACATCAGTTCATTACGGACTGGTTCAGTACCCAGATGGAATATCTAATATACAATATAGTTCAGACATCACATGTTCTATTGTCTCTTTATTGACCAACTGCGTCACAAGCTATGGGGGACGGGAACATGTTATCCATGACCATCACCACCTGTAAACTCTGCCCCACCTTATGCTGACTCCTAGTCCTTAACAAAACATTGTGATATGGTTAGGCTGGCCTCGCACTTCAAGGGAAGGATCTCCCGCATGCTAAGCAGTGACCTCTCAGCCAAGGCCAGCCCACTAGACGCCTTCATTTACCCGGGCCGTGTGTTTACCCCTGAGGATGCCTCACCTCCATCGTCCTTCCTCCTTCTATGTATGCCTGTGATGAGGACCATGCTGCTCTCATTCACATCCACCATTTACCCTGAGATCATCACACCACTACAGCCACGGGGGAGGGGGCAGAGAAGAGACCACTGGGGAGACAGGAATGTGGTACGGACCTGGTTAATCTGTTCTTCTACTACTCACGTCACCTGACGTCTAATGTGAAGACTTGAAGGGGAAAAAAGCAGAGAAAAGGCCTGGAAAATTTGAAACTATTTCCGATGAAGTGATTACATCCTGAGCTAGAGCTGGCTTTCACACTGTGCTCAGACATAGTCTGGTTTCCCAGTCCACCTCTACACACTGTGGACAGATTCACAAGAATTGGTGATGGAGGAACAAGCAGACATATCCAGGAGTTTGTTTCCCTAACTGCTATGTTCTTCATACGTGGATATACAGAGTATGTAGTATTTGACTGGATAAATAATGAATCTTCAGTAAATGTTCACTGAGCTGAGCAAGAGGTATGAAAAACATTCAATCACACAACAGGGGAGGGGTGTGTCCTGAGACAAGTCCATGTCAACACGAAAACAGCCACACAATGCAACATTTATACAACAATTATCCAGCATTCATTCAAGCCATTACGGTTTTAGAACACAACGTTCAAAATATAGGCTTTCACCGTAACTTCTTACCAGAATACGGCCAGTATGCACATAGAAGAATAAACACCCCAACACATGAGCTCATAAACATGAACCCTGGTATAGAGCCGACACTAGATATCACATTCATTTGTAAATAATCATATTCTCTGTCTGGTGGATACATGTTCAGCGAGAGGGATAGCTGTGGGAGGTGTGGCTTGGGACAGTCTGAGCATGCATCACACTTGGGTTTTTACGACCGGGGTCAATCATTGTAACCTCTCTGGGGTTGTATTTCATGGCAGAACTTGAACCTGGGCACTGGACCATATAGCGGAGGGGGTTTTGGATGTTACTGCTCAGGATCTCATCTGCGGTTTTCTCAGGGGAGAGCTAGGCTGCGCTTGTAATGAGAAGGTTTTACTTATTTCTCTAGCAGAGGGTGGGAGGTGGAGGAAGAGGGATCTCAGTGGCCCGGGTACTGGGGGGTCGACACTGTTGATGAGTAATGACTCCATGTGTCTCTTGCCATAATGCCACTTGAAAGAAAATGATGCCCCCCCCCATGATTCTCACAGCCCCTGTATTCCGTGACATGTGACGATTTTATGGTGGCCAACTTTTAACATTAAGGTTGACGATCAGACCAATCCAGAAGAGGAAACTACACTGGTGGTGAAGGCCTTTTAACTCCATCTAAACTATTATCTCTGCTTATCTTCTCTCTTGCATTTACTCTGCATTTAAATGCCGTAACAACTGAGGCAAAGTGATTGTGTGTGTTTGTACTTGTTTCTCTATTTAAAATGATACAAATCTAGAAAGTGCGTACATTTTGCCGGTCCTCAATTAAGGGTTGTGCACATATCGGCGATTAGTTTGTGCCCAGACACTAGAGCAATTAGCACCTCTCTGAGATGAGGCCTGATTAGCGATCATCGCATTCACACTGGCAGTTCTCTACACTGAATGCTTTAAACAAGATATGTTTTGCACACATGCAAGAACTATAAAGTCCCCCTCCCTGGGTTGACTCCCTCAGTGACTTTTACTAGCGGTTCCTTCTACCATTCTGATTGGCTCAGAGGTTGCGATTAGCAGCTAGCGATTTAGCAATGGGTGGGAGGTCATACGGGCTTGGGGTTAAGGTTAATGTCTCTACAAAGATAAAAAAGTAACATTTACCCTAACCTGTGTGTGTATGTGTTTGTCTGTGCTTGTTTGTGTGTGGTCTACAGTAATTGACCTTTCTGAAAGGCATTATAGTTGTGTTTGAACCCTGTTGTTTTATATTTGACACCATTAACCCTGAAATTGCTTGTGACAATGCATGAAGAACATTTTCATCATGTCCCTCCAATGGACTGCACTGACAATAATTGCAGCAGGCAATAGCTATCATATAAACTTTTTGAAATGACTTGCCTTGTTAGGAATTCAGAAACTTGGCTATTACTGATATCATTTGAATAAGACAAATCATTTCAGATTGTTCTAAGCTGTATATAGAAATTCACACTTAATGACTTGTGACATTTTTACAGGATCACCCCGCAGTTGAATAAATGCTACAGCTTTTTGAAGTTATTTGACACATCTATTGAGACCTATTAGTCTAACTTTTTAGTTGTTCAGAAATACTATAAACTATGCCCAGAATGATGAGTGGCAGGCAGGCCTTGGCAAACCACTCCCTCGTGCTGCAGGAGTCAGCAGAGAGCAGACATTGAACTGGGCTGGCTGTAAGTTGCCCATGCCTTTCGTGGAAACACTGTGCACACTTTCAACTTCTGGCCCTCTCTCCACAATGGTTCCAGATTTCCCTCTGTTCAAGTTTGTTCGCAGTATCATCAAACTCATCCAAGTAACAGTCAGTGAGGTTTTGGCCCAAATTGCACACATGATGTGAGGTCTGTCATGTGGTCCCTTTTTAATGTGAACGATCTAAAAGGAAAAAACTCAAAGATGCAGAAAAGACAAAGAAAGTGACTCGGGCACACAAAAAGACTCTCCATAGGGCTGAACTGCACTTGGTCTCAGACATTCCTCACTGGGTTCAGCTATACTTGGTCTCAGACAGTCCTCACTGAGTTCAGCTATACATGGTCTGAGACAGTCCTCACTGGGTTCAGCTATGCTTGGTCTCAGACAGTCCTCACTGGGTTCAGCTATACTTGGTCTCAGATATGCCTTGTTTTCACTGGTGCCAAACACTGGTGTTTTACTCTAAAGTCCAGACAAACAGATCCCTGATTAAATAAATAAAATAAAGCAACAGTACAGGGAAGCAAAGACGCAGAACAGAAAGAGTTGGAAGGTGGAGAAGGAGCCAATAGCAGGAGTTTGGAGAAGAAATTAGTTTTAGTTCAAACGTCATATTGTAAACAAATTGAGAATAGCGTTATTGTTTATTTTATTTTACTACTAGAGAAATATCCCCTTTAATTTTTCGTAACCGGAAAACCAAATCGCGTTGATAGTTTACTCCTCCCTCTTGACTTGAGCCCCTCCTTAAGTCCTTGGTACCAAATGTATAGTCGAAACAGGAAAGTCTAGAGCCAACATTAGCATAAATCACCGGTGTAGCCCTGGTACCGAGGTAAAGCACCAGTGGAAATGCGGCAATAGAGTCCTCAGTGGGATCTGCTCTATTTGGTCTCAGTCAAAGTTTGTTTTCTCTGATATCCCTTTTCTGCGAGTTCCATTCCAAGCCTAAAATATGCAACCAGAAGCCTTTGGGCCCTTTAAGAAAGAAAGAGGACAGTTGCCATGACAACATTAAACAACAGCCGCACACAACATCCCTCTGACGGACAGCACACTCCGGGAGGTGCTAGCACAGGTGCTATTTTCTTTCAAAACATCAAAAAGGAGAAAAAGTCTAAAAGCATTAAGGCTCCCAAATAAGGAAAAATTCATTCCCAAATATTAATTTCCTTGTGTTGGCCCCTTTGGAATTCCCTGCTCAAGTTTCTTTGTGTTTAATCGACAGTATTAAAAAGTGCAAGAACACAATTCACTGTGTCACACCAGTTAGGCAAATGTAAGTATTTCTATGGCTTTGTAAAGTTCTCTGAAAGGCTCTATAAGACTATGTTAAAGCATATTGACCTTGGGTTTAAAGCTAATGGAGGGTTCATCGCAGATCATAATCAAAGTATCAGTCACATGCCTGCGGATCAGAGGAGATGAAGAAACAGCACCAGAGCAGAATATAGGACCAATGAATAACATGCTAATGCCCCACGCTCACAACAGGGTTTTGCATTAAGTGGAAGCTAAACAATGTTTTGACCATTACAGTTTTTCCTGCACGTTGATGGATATAACAGATGTTGATGAAGAAAGAAAACTGGACTGAAGGGAGAAAAAGAAAAATTAAGAAAATGAAAGAAAAGAAGAAAAAAAACAGGGATAATGAGAAAACAAGAGAGATAAAGAGGACCATCTAGACAGAAGAGGGATGTAGAGATGGGGAGTGGGAGTGGTGCTTGAGGATGTGTTAATGGCATGGAGCGTGGGTCCAATTCCCATAAAACACTTGATCAGCCTAATTAAAAGAGCCTTGGCGTGATACATTCCAACCAGCGGGGCGTCCAGCCACGTGCTAAATCCATCCATGCCTGCTCGCTCCCACACACACACACACACACACACACACATGGAGGCACCGCACAGCCCTGCCGTCATCCACCACAGCCATGGGAGAGAGAGCCAGGGACTGCTGCTGTCTCGGTTCTAGCTCCACTCTGGTGATCAACACAAACCAAAGCAAAGCAAGTCGGCAAAGTGTAGTTAAAGCCCCTGCAGAAACTGATGCAGCAGAAGTTTGTCACTGTCACGGACCACTAGTGATACTGTCTATCCTCCGTGTGTCTGACAGGAGTCTTTTGCTATGAGCATACAGTGTTAAAGTGAGTCATCATTAGAGGGAGCCAGCCTCATGGACCACTTCTGTACATATGAATCAAACTTATGTATGTATAGAGGCTGCCAGGACTTAATGCATTGCACATTGCTCCGGCATACAAATACACACATAGGGGCGCGTACACAGACGCGCGCGCGTGCGCCGCGCGCAGGCACATGTGTTTATTTAAGCTGTTCTTCTGTCCTCTGGAGGGAAACACACCAGGATTGCTACAAAAGTTTACACCATCTACTAAACAACCCAAGTAGAAAAATATCACATTTCAGATGGAAACATTTTTCAGTGGAAAAAAGTGGAAGGTGAAAAATATTAGGAAATGTCTGGGTATAAACCTATTCTAATAACAACAGCATGACCACGGCTGCGCCTGGGTTTGTGTAGCACCTCTTTCGCTTCTCAAAGGATTTTGACGCATGGCGGCGGTGTCTCTGACTACTACACAGCATACATCTATAATGCTGCAGCTTAGACCTGCCTCACCTCAGCCATGGAAAGACTCCTTCCATTCCATTGTTTCTGAGTGTCACCTTGTCTACAGCCCCACCTGTCCACTTAGGCTGCCTGGGCTTTTCAGACCCATCGGCTGAGAAGACGAGGGGACAGGCAACTAATGGGCTTGCCGCACCCTGTTTGGGCGCTCAGCGGGTAGCGTTCACCTCTGGTTAGGGCTAGGTGAAGTATGGGGTCTGGGGAATGTCACGTGCATCCTGTCATCCACACCAGCACATTCAGCAGGGCTTCCTCAGCCAGCCTGGTCTAGAGGACAGAGAGGGATGGACAGGATGTGTGATACTCCGTCGCTCTGGACCATTAATGTGTGTGTGATGTGCATCATGATGTGGCCCTTTTCTCCTCCTTGTGTTAACTTTGGACTTGCACCGTTGAGATGATAGAAAAGCTTTTTTATTTGGTTTATCAGCCTTTACAGTATAATTATTCACATTAGCCCTCACTCCCTCCCTCCAGACTCTCCCCTCTCTCGACAACACACACGTTGCCATAACAAAACATTTAGCTACCCAGCTGCCCTGAGCCTCCTTCTAAATTACCCATGTCGTATGAATCCTTGCACAATTGCGAAGGTAAGTGTGTTTGTTTTATTCCGGGTGGGTTGATATTGTTAAAGCATGACAGAGTATTAGTTGATGTTAACTTAGTATTCATAAGCAATTTTTGTGTGTTTGTGTGTGTGAGTTTTTGACTTAACTATTTGCAGTTTTTTTGTTGTTGCTTTGGTCCTGTTATCAATAGTATGGTGCAGTTTTTCAAAACTCATAGCATGAAACTCCAAACTGATCATACTTGGAAACCATTAAATATTGAATTCAAAACAACTGATTTTGCTTTCATTTGTTTTGTAAACATCTTTCACCACAAGATCAGTGATTCAACCACTAAGTTTTTGGTGAAATACAATGAGTACATTTGTTAAGTCATCAAAACATAACAGAGCAATTCTTTCAGTTTATTCACTGTAACAATCTGTTAATCCAAGACAAAACAATGTAAAATATTTCAAAATGACTCTTTGTAGTGCTACAGGTATTCCGTCACAGTTTATTTCATTGTTTCCACATTAGGCAAAACTCTTACAGTACATTACCCATGACAATTGACAGAAAATAATTTCCATAATTTCTATCCCATAGTCAAAAGTCTGATCAATGGAAACATCTTCTACAATCACTGATACAAAAAGTTACTTTTATTGCAACATGTTTTTATGTCTAATCAATTGTAAACAAATACTATCAGAAATAAATAAAAGAAATGTCAGCGTTTAGAACGCACTACACTAATTTGCATCAAATTTGGCCATGATATCTTGTCCATGTCACAATGAATATTTTCATTTTTCATGCACTGCGGGAAGAATCTTTAGGCATAACAAACCCTAACGTGACATTGGTCACCAATGATGTCATGACATGGCTTATCCATGGGTTGAAGGAGGGAGACATGCTCATGGGGATGGTGGTCATAGACCTTCCACCTCCATAATGAAAAGGAGATTACGGGTCCAGATCTAGGGTCAGGAATCAGGGACTGGCCCAAAACCATTCCTGAACCACCTCTGAATAGTGGAACCTAACATTATCACACACAAAGTCATTGATGAACTCAATGAGGTGTACAGCCACAGACCCAAGAATTGCCTTATGTCCTACCACCCCATCTTCAGACATGGCTACACTCATGAATATGTTTCCCCCACGTTCTCCAGGCACTTGGACGGTTGCTCATTGGCCAATGATATTGCGCCAACACAATGTGAAAGATGTTTTTTCCTAACCCCAACCCAGTTTCAGATGTACTTGTGAGTTGTGAAAACATTTTCGATGATCCGTTGTGTTTTTTGTACTAAAGGTGGTGAAATGTTACCACCTACTTATGTGAATAGTACCAAAGCATTAAAAAAAAACTGTAACATGGACAATAAAGCTTAGGTTATTAAGGTTAGGGTCAGATCAGGGTTAGGGCTAAATTTTTCTTACAATTACTGAATTGCCAGTCCTCACTTTGATAGTTTAATCAATGTGTGTGTGTAAAAGACATGTTCTGGTTGTGTTCTCATTTCTTCTGTGCATCATTCTCTTCCCAATATCCCACCCTAAAAACAGTGATAAATTCCCCAGCCCTACTGCGTCCATCCCCCACCCTCTTTCAACCCCCGTCCCTCGCACCATCACCCAAGTCCTCCAGGTTCTCTCACTCTTCTCAAGACACAATCCTGGCCCATGCAGTGGAGGGGAAGGGAGATGAAGTGAGGGAGAAAGCCAGTAATGTGAAGAGAAAGAAACTGAGAAATATTGTTAGGATGAGGAAGTCGGAGGAAAAACAAGAAAATGTGAAGCCGTCTCTCTTCAATGGCGGGGGGTACAGACCTGTCAACGATTGTTAACACATGTGTCCAGACTTCCTCTGGGTCTGTTACTGAGAGACTGAAGGAAGCTCAGCAAGGCTCAGCGCACAAGATTTATAGGCGCTGGAGATGAAGTGGAAGTGTGTTATTGATAAGTTGCTGAGAGACGGCAAGGGGCGGCCACTGCAGTAATTAGAGGATGAACTTGCGGCTCATCGATTGGACTAAGTCCTGGACAGACACCAGGCCACCTCGTACTACAATCCCACACTCCTGTCCACGCGACCAGTTGACCCTGACCATTGGTGGTCTAACCTCCTCCCTCCTCGGTTGTGCCAGGCACACCACACTGGCATGTGTAGAACTACTGAGTCTTCATCCACAATCAAAACTGGTCTAAAACCTGGTCTTGAATGAAGAAACCTGATTTTGAATCAAGCTCTCACATTGAGGATTGTTATGATGGAGGTCAGTTCAGTGATAATAGTGTGTGTGTGCATGTGTGTGTGTGTGTGTGTGTGTGTGTGTGCAACTGTATGTTTGTATGAGAGTGTGAATGTATGTGTCTGCGAATGTGTGTGTACATTTGTGTGCATGTGTGTGTGTGTGTGTGTGTGTGTGTGTCTGTGTGCATCCGTATATTTGTATGAGAGTGTGAATATGTGTCTGCGAATGTGTGTGTACATTTGTGTGCATGTATGTGTGTGTGTGTGTGTGTGTGTGTGTGTGTGTGTATGTGTGCATCCATATGTTTGTATGAGAGTGTGAATGTATGTGTCTGCGAATGTGTGTGTACATTTGTTTGCATGTACGTGTGTGAATGTGTGTGCATACGTCTATGCGTGTGTATGGGCTTAAGGGACCAGATGATTTTATGTAGGCCTAGGTTTGTGATGGGTGGAGTGGTTTTAGAGGGTTGCTTCTGTTGAAGCCTAGTATTATCCCAGCATTCACCAGTGTTTCCAGTGACCGCAGGGCTGGACACCCGCCCAGTTCTTCTAGACACTGCTTAGCAATGGGAAGGACTTTTGTTTGACTTGGCTGAATATATGTGTATTTTTCAACATTGCCCAGAAGAGGAGGGGGGGGCAAGAATTGGGAGGAAAGGAGAGAAAGGAGGGAGGAAAAGGAGGAGAGGGCAGGGTCAGTTTTTTCCCAAACCCTCTCTCACAAACAGCAATCAGGACTAATGAAAATGTTGATCTTTTTGCACTTTTCTAACTTCTTCCTTGTGACCATTCCTCTACAAACCCCAAACAATACAACAGTACTCCTGTAAAGTGGCGGAAGTAAACATCACATAAGACTTATTCCAGATTAAAGAATACAGGTGAAATGTTCCAAAAGAATGGAGGCGGGCTACAGAGTAGTTCCAACCAAGTTCACTCCTGACTAACACTGAACTGGAACTCGCAGTACATGAACCCACCTGAATCTCTTTGTCCCCCAGAGTCAACATTTACAATTGCAGAGCTCCCATGCATAGCTAGGAGCTCAACTGGAGATCTGACTTCCTCCATCTCATTAATAGTTTATGCACTCCAACGGAAAAGGGAGATGCTTGGATAATCCTCTTGTGGATTTTTATCATTCAAATGTATTCCTCAAAATAAGACACCTGTTCTGGAGCTCAGGTTTCCCTCACTGCATTGCTCTTACTGGTCCTTGTCCCCTGGACTGGAGAGAGACAGGGTTCATGGCTTTCTGCTTCACTGTAGCTCCAGCCTCAATTCATATAATGGGTTACTTCCATGAGTAGATGCTGCCCAGGAATGACACACAATAAGGGTGGCAGGAGGCATGGAAGGGAAGTGAGCGTTCTGACACTGGACCTATTACCTGTTAGACCTGACACTTGAGTCTCAATGTACTGTAACACTTAGAGATAGGAGCTTTGACGGTCATCCAAACATGGTCTCTCTCTTTTTGCATTATAGCTTTCAAAGACAGAATCCTCATTAAATCCTCAAAACAAATAAAGCGTCAATCATTGAATGTTTTTCATTTTCTAACAAGGAAATTCAGATTAGATTCGTACTGTGTCTGTCTGACTCTTGCGAATCTGCGGGTGTAAGGCATTCATGTATTGCATTGCATAGGGAACAATGAAGTTCATGGAATCACAAAAATCGCAAAACGTCTGTAGTACCCTGACCATCTGACAACAAACAAGTAGAACATATATTCTAAAAACACTCAGGAACAAGTTCATTTTAACTGTTTATATTGATGACCCCTTTTCCAGCAGTAGGCTGTCAAAAATGGATCTGACTAAATAGATAAAAAGAGTTGTCTTTTATAATAATCTAGTAATAAATGTAGCCATGTTAGGCATGTTTTTTTTAAATCACTTTTTATCCACTATAGCTTTAAAGACCAATTGTAATATCATTGGTAATTATTATCAAACAAATAAAATGTTATGTAGACGAGGCCATAAAACTCAAATATGAAATTACTGAACGATTCATGGTTTACCGATGTTAAAACAATTGGTCGGCTTAAGTAGGAATCCCAAATTCATGGTGAACAATGGCAAATACTTTAAAACAAGTCATAGCCTATTCATGTGTTTTCTGTTGGCTATACAGCCTTGGTCACAGCTATATATTGTTATCACTGGAACAATGGAGCCCAGCTCTTCCTTTTACCAGCACTTCCAACAAGCCCCCTCCGCCTGCTCTCTCTATCCTACCCAGGTGAGCGTTGAGCGAGCTGCAGCAGCAGTGGAATTACACAGGCAAGACGAAGAAAGCGGACAATTATCTTCAATATCTGTCAGGCACATGACAGCACCAACCCCCCTCTCTCTATGAGCCAAGAGACGCAGGAGAGTACAAAGAACGGGGGTGTGCTGCTCCTTTGATTGTTCAGAGGTACTGTAGAATTGTCTCCCGCTCATTCCCACTCTCTCACTCCCTCTCTCCCTCTTTCTCTTCCTCCCTACCTTCCCCTCCCTCTCTCCTCCTCGACACCTTTTTCCGCTCATTACCTACCACATTTGCATGCAGGCTGCCAAAGAGCAGGCAGTGATGGGGAGGGAAATAAAATAAAAGAATTAGAATAATGGTAATCACTGCTGTGTTTGTGTGTGTTTGTGTGTTGGCGTGCGTATGAGAGAGCGTGTGTGTGTATGAGAGAGCATGTGATTGTGTGTGTGTGTGTGTGTGTGTGTGTGTGTGTGTGTGTGTGTGTTTGTGTGCGTTGCATGCATACGTGTGCTCGAGTGAGTGAGCATGTGTGAGTCTTTCTGAGACAATGTGTAAACGAGCGATAGAGGCAGAAAGAGGATGAGATCTAGGTTTAATTAAAAGCTGTTGTCAACCTTTCTTTTCTTGTCAAAATAGGACCAGTATGCATTGTTCTCACAAATTCACAGAATGTGTTTAAACTATGGTGGTCAAACCATAAAAATAATTCAAGATTAATTGGATGTAATTCTGCAGTTTATCATGCATAGACATCATTTTGGAATCTATCACATGGATGGCATTCTGAAAAATCATTAATGCCTGTATAAGGTTCAAATTTGATCTGGTCTAGACCTGCTTTCATTGGTATATATTTGAGGCAAAAAGCATATCAAAATCTTAATCTTGAAGAACTAAGGACAAAATAGAAGGGTCCACTCGAGTCCTGGAGTTGGGTCGGCACGTCTGAAATTTAACTGACCTTGAGGAACAGGTCTCTTTCATGTATTCAATCACTGAACTGATCAATTAGCTCAGTAGGCCTCGTCTGATGTTTTGTTGGGACAAAGTCCAGCACTGAATGAATAGCGGTGACTACCACTGTTCTACGTAATTAAGTCCATGTTTGTAGATATGGATTTTAAGGCAGACAAACCAAATGTTAATATATTCTCAGTAGGCAATGGACAGTGCTGGTTTTTCTTTGAAATCTATAGATCAGGCCCATAAATGTAATTAACTACAATGTGTGAAAGTTTATTGTAAATTGGTTTAAAAGACAGATGATTGATGTGACAGATTCTTAGGCAGAAAACATTCTAAAGGTGTGTGAAGGTTGCTACCTTTCTCGTAATAGGCCGTGTTGTGTTGGACTAGAGAATTCCATTGAAAGAGCGAAAGAAAACAAATGGGCTTCTATTAATGTCTAATGATCCTTCTGACGCTATAATAAAGGTTCTAATTATACACACGTATGTGTTGTGAAAACTGTAATGGACAGTATGTTGACCAGTGGTTCATGAGAAATTTACTCTGCGTGTCTGTAAATCCTACAGCAGATTTTTCTCAAAACACAATTTTATCACATAAAGTATATATACGCTGTATCTCACAATCGATTGGACTTCCCAAATAAAAAATGCTCGCTGTGACAGGATGTAATTTGTTTTTTTCTCATAGTTATTCCATAACGTTATGTCTAGCACATAGTAGTGTTGCAGTGAAGGAGAGGCACACAGCCCTATGATGTTACTTTAATTCTCACAAAACCTGGCTTTTTGTATGTGGAAGAGCTGAGCACAGTGATAGACAGTTCAATACTTAGTCAGAAAGATACATTAAAAAAGTACATTGAAAAATGTCCTAAATTTGTTGTTCCCCTTTAAAAGGGTCAGTGTCTAAACAAGTTTGCCTAAACTGTTCCAGGAATGGAGAACTGTGGATGCAGTTACATGGGGAAAAACGTACGTGCATAAAAATGTAATGCAACAATACAGTATTAACCTATTAAATTTTAGAAGACAATATTAAACACAACGCCCACTGATTATCTTAACTCTCTTTACCAAGTACTTTTGGTTTTGATGACATTTGTCACTTAATTGACATAGTACTCTATTTTAGATAGATCCTTTTTGACTTAATAGAGTCGCTGACTGATTCTTTAACAACCTTGCCATTTGTTTTCAATAAAATATGTAGCTAGAAATTCAATACATCTATCACACCTTAACGGGGGCTACATGTGCAACTTTCTCATTGTGATGTTAGAAAATGCTTATAATATACCTGTTAAAGTGGAATGATTGTGTTTCAAAACATACATTCATTAGAAAAAAATGTGGATGCATACAAAAACACATATTAAAATCTGAATTTCTGTTGGCCACCTAGAAGGCGCACCTGCTTCTGTCGGCAAATGGAAAAGGGGCACAGTCCCTCTTTTCTATCGACTTCACTAAGACACAACATGGGACTGACTCCCATCAAATAAACAATTGCAGATAGCAGCAAGAAAAATTATTATGACGTCTATATCACTTTTTTATATTTTTTAATTTTCGAAAATGTTGCCAACATTTTCTACATTTTTAACAAAATTAAAATTGTTGTGAAATCAGCTAGCTTCCACAAGGTGGGAGCAATTTTGGGATATAGCCTTTAACTAGTGCAATGCTCTGTCTGCATTTTCCCACTACGCTTTTCTTGGCAGTACTTCATATGTACTATATTCAAATAAAGTCAAGAAACTATTAATGCAAAACTCCAGGATGAGAAAGAAGGCCCTTCATGAAATATGGTTCATCAGGCACAAAACCAGGTAAGGAGTTTACCCAAATTTGAAAGGTGGTTTTAGGTCAAAATATTCCTTTAACAGTTGAAAAATTGTTTTGGCTATCCAATACCTAAGGTGTAACGACTGTATGGAAGCATTCAAATATTACAGGTACAATGTCTAGCAGTGAAACTGCCTTATTAAAGCAGTAACAACGAAGTACCCAATCATATTGCAGATATCCTAAAAGTTATACAAAGTTGACAGGAACTGTTACAGATTTGCTACTTTTTTCTGTCCTCAGGGTTTATTTTTAGTTTGCAAAAGTAGAAATGTCCCTTGACTAGGAAGGCTCCAATAACAGACATGAGTTCATTAAGCATGCAGCCCAGAGCTGATAGAATAGGAGCCCTATCAGTACTACGGGGTTGGAGATACTGAGAAACTGGCTGTATCTCTGCCCAAGGTGGGGCCTAGAGGAACGGCTCCTTAAGAACATGGACGGTTGCTAGAATCCCCTGAGCAACAGAATGGAATACGTCCCCTCCGCTCCTAGTATGGTGATAACCACACCAGCTACAGGGGACCTCCAAGGACCACCGCAGGTGATCAAGGCTATCTCAGGGTTCATACATACTTTGACAGATGGAATTTCATGACTTCTTTTTGACTTCAACCAAATTTCCATGACAAGAACTTAGGTCTCTATGGGCACATAACAGTAAGCATCTTTGCATGGACAATGGGTATGGATCCCAAGTGGGCTTATCATTTGTTAGCAACACACACAGTTAAATCACAGGAGTTAATTTAACTCCAATGTTACATTTCAACACTAGCTTAGTGTTTGTATTGTCCCCACCCCGAATTATACAGGAATTGGAATAAAAATGTTTTTCTCCTTTTCACTCTTGTCAGGGATATTTTAAATTGGCAAACGATGCCATTTGAGTACTGGCTGAGAACACGTTCATTTATAGCCACTACCATCCCCCACTGGCACAGGGCACCAGGACTTAACAAAAGGCGGCTGACCCATCGAGACCAAAAGAGGACTCAGCTTGGATGACTAATGCATGTTAGCATTGACATTGTCATTGAGGATTACCTCAATTTTAAAGTAGTCAACTGGGTGGGACTTTCAATGAGTTAAAGGTATATTTGTTTTTTTAGCATGTTAGATCTCATTTTCCACTTGATTTTAGTGTTGAAGCATCATCCAAGCAGTTTTTTGGTCAAGATTCTAATGATTTTCTCCTTTTCACTCTTGTCAGCGACATTTTAAATTGGCAAACAATGCTGTTTAAGTACATGCTGAGAACTCGTTCATTTACAGCCACAACCAGCTAATTCCCTTGCTTAGGGACAAAATAACTGTATTTTCACCTTGCCGGCTTTTCGATTCAATCTAGCACCCTTTTACCATTAAGATGCTTTAACCAGTCACCCTCTATGCCTTGACCATCACAACTGCCCATCCAATGTAAATCGTAGGAGTTTAGCCTCCTTAATTTGCTCATTGGCCACATCGTTAATGTGTAATTCCAGTTGAGGTTTTGTTCTTCAGAATATTTTGTAGCTAATACAATGCTTGAGGTTTTAGATGTATTAAGGGCCAGTTATTTGTTAGCACAACAACGGTATGAATGCTAACCTCAGAGTGTCTGCAGCTTGATAGGGAACTCAGAGGAGAAATCTGTGATAATGGCCCACACTTGATCACATCATTATGTTGAATTAGGGATAATTAGCTTCGGTAAACTGGGCACGAAACACGCCTATGATGTTGGCCCAGAAGGCATGCTGTGGTACCTTTTATGGCCCGGTGGCTGATTTGGGCGCTCAACTGCTGCTCACAGCAAGGCAATGAAGTAATAAAGAGAGTGGGCCTGGCTAGTAAGGAACTGAGAGTAATTATCAAAGAGAGCCTATAATCAAACATCTGAATCACAAACACCAACTGTAATACGCCTTGGCTTGGCTAACATCCAGGAGTTGTTTTCTCCAATTAGGTAAATGGCTGTAATGTGGGAGTTGGAGTTGGGGGCTGGGAGGGTAGTGAAAGCAATAAACAAATGAAAAAGCAGAACAAAGTCATGAAGGTTGCATTTTGTTCGTATTCATTTCTGCCAACTATCTGTTTTTTTGTCATATAAAATTGCCCTTTTGAATACCGGAAAATGTTCTGAATTCTGATGATCATGATCATGGTAAGGATTATGTAGCTGAGGAAGTTTTTTTCAGATCAGCAAATTTCGAAAAACATTATCAAGCTACAAACAACTTCCGCTGGAAGAAACTGAGCTCCGCTAAAGCCCCCTTAACAATATTATACAGTAGTTTATACACCAAGTTAATGTGAAGAAGTATTTCACTACGTCCTCCATAAATGATCATAATTCTGAACTGGTGTAGATTACAGTTTACAGGACCAGATCACTCTGGAGTCAGAAGGCAATAGAAAGTTTACATTTAACTGATAACTCTAAAAATATGACAAAATTAATTTGATTACCAATGCAAACCACCTTTTAATCTGGACCTCACTATTGTGATCAGTGTTAAACGATGGCTCAAAGAGTGGTATATTTGGAAATCAAATGAGTCCACATGCTTATTAAAGTGGATATTTTCAGGGTGGTAAAACCCACAGCAAACAGCAACTATGGGACATGACAGAAATGAGTCGACTCTACTGTAGGATAAGTGTTAATTTGATTTGTTAAAATGATGATGTCTCACCAGTCCCAAAATGAAACCCTTAGAGAAAATCCAAATGCTGTATGTTGCTCATTCATGCTCCTTATACAGAACAAACATATAAACGCAACATGCATCACACCGTCTCCCATACGAGATTAATCTGTGAAGAGCACACTTCTCTATATATTGTCATTTTATTGTCCCCACCCAAGATGCACCTGTGTAAAGAGCAAACTGGTTACTCAGCTTCTAGATATGCCACGCCTGTCAGGTGGATGGATTGTCTTGACAAAGGAGTATTTATTTAGTTGTTAGTAAATATTTATAAAAACAGATGTACATAAATGCGTGCACCAAATTTGGGAGAAATACAGTGTTTGAGCATATGAAAAATGTATGTGTATATCTTTTACTTCAGCTCATGAAATGTAACCAACACTTGTGACCATGTTGCTTTTTTTCATTTTTCTTCAGTGTACTATGCATTGGTTCATTTTTGAATAATATAAATTGATGTTCACAATAGGCGGGTATTTTTGTGGTAGAAAATATTTCTGCCTTGGTCTTTTAAGTTACTCAGTGGTCTAAGACACTGCCTCACAGGGCGGTTGTGTCATTGTGACCAGAGATCTAATCTTAATCACACCAAACTATTCCCTGCAATCCCACGAAGGGCAGTGCCAATTTGCTCGGCACTGGCTATGGTGGTTGGAAGGATGTCTGACAGGGTTACCATGCCTCATCGTGCTCTAGCAACTCCTCCTCCAGGTCTGCTCCTGGTCGGGTGTCTGCAGACTTAATTTTAGTTGATAGCCTGGGGAGTGCTCTCCTCCAAACGTGTTCCATTAATCGAATCCCCTACCCGGTAAGTAAAAAACCTGTTATTCTGTCCTTGAGCAAGACAGTTAAGACATACTGTGGACTATATCTTGTAATTTCTTCATTATCATGTTTGACCTACCAGCACCATCCCCCACTGGCACAGGACACCAGGACTCAACAAAAGGCGACTGACCCATAGAGACCAAATGAGGATTCAGCTTGGATGACTAATGCATGTTAACATTGATGTTGAGGATTATCTCGATTTTAAAGTAGTCAACTGGGTGGGACTTACAATGAGTTAAAGGGATATTTGTTTTTTTAGCATGTTAGATCTCATTTTCCACTTGATTTTAGTGTTGAAGCATCATCTAGGCAGTTTTTTGGTCAAAGTTCCATTTATGAGATTTATTAGGCCAGATTTACCGGACTAAATTTGTCCTGGGGCAGTATCTAGTTGCCTAACTCTGTGAGAAGGTGCAGTACATTCTAAATCACTAGTGTACTGTACAATAAAGTGGGGTTCAATGTAGGGTCTATAGTAAATTATGGTTGATTGAATTACACTGTATCACTTTGTGTACTGTAATGTAACATTCTATACTCTGCTGTTCTCTACAGTTCTGATTAGTTTCTTATATACATACTGTACATGTTTTTATAAAATGTATTTAAATTGAAAAGTTCTGTTAATCTGTAATGTATTTTTCATTGTGTTGGATCCCAGGAGGATAAGCAGATCCAGATTAAAAAAAAATCAACATATTATATATTATACTGTACTACACTGTCTAAACTCGTGAAACACAGATGTCAATGATTGGTTCAGAGAGTATTAAACCATTGTATGTATGGGTCGGCCAATTAATAACGCAATATTGATTGTGACAGCTAATGCTTTTAAAAAAAATGCTTGCCTCTCAATGAGCTAGTTAGGAACAGATTTGTTCCGTGTTGATGGAATCCAGACACTTCCCAACATGTGTAACAACCATGGACAAAGCCTGAGCCCTGGTCCCTCTCCCTACCCACACCCACAAAACAGGAACGTCCCAGGCACAGGGAGTGAGGGGAGAACTTGCTGCCTTCTGAGCCCAGCTGGTGAAAAGTCATACTGTCTTGCCACCTTTCTGGGTTATTGGGAGACAGGCCCCCTACTTTTTAGTGAAAAGGGGATTCCCTGTTAATGCACTCATTAACCTTGCTCCTCCTCCTTCTGTCAGTCAAGTAAGGGATCCAACCACATCATGGGCCAAACCATGAGATGACCGATAGACTAAACATAAATACGAACAATATAAAGATCAACAACTGTCTCTACCAAAATATTGGGAATAGGAGCAAAGAAAAACAATTCTGATCTTCCAAAGTGAATGTTAATTATATCCTTCAGGACTTATTTACTGTAACAGGCCCACAATACTCAAGTCTGATTAGGATACATTTCATTGTTCCTGCTGCATAACATTAAGAGTTATCCTTTAATGCCAAATCATGAGATGGTATGAACATCAGATGATAGTTGATATCCACAGGGCTGTTATATAATTTTTTCTACCTCAACATAATGTGAAATACTCAGACAGTAGCAGAAATGTAAACTAATTTTGCAGGGTACATTAAGATTGTTTGTTTGGGTATCACACTACGTCTTATGGGCCTGTTACAATTAATAAATCATGGACAATTTGATGAATTTCTACTTAGATCACACGTTTTTTCTTTTTATTTTGCGCCAATGATTGTATCCTTTCATTCTGCTTTCCATTTACTGAAGTCTTATAATAACTGGAAGGACAGTATGGTCAGCTATGCAGCACCACATAATAGCTATAGCTGTACCACACCTGTAGTTCAAGGATTCAGATGACTTGCCTTACACAACGTTTGGTGCTCATGGCTGCATAACCAAGCATTTACAGTTAGAATACAATTGATTCAACACCAAGTAGATTCTTACTCGTGTTCACAGATTAAGAACGAACTGTAAAATGCGTGTGTTTTACATAATGCTTTGGCATTAACTTGACACTGGAAATTAAGGCACAGAAGAACTAACAGAGAAGAGTAACAGAGAAAAAACAAACAGAGGTAGAGAAGGAAGACAAAAATAAGAGTTTTTACATGCAAAGGTATGTGTGTATGTGTGTGTATGTGTGTCGGTGAGGCAGTCAAACATTAACTCCTAAAGATGAGGATGTCTATGTTACACTTGGCCTCCAACCCTAATGAACTCCAATATTAGTTACACACTTTAAACACTGGAATGTGCCACCATAACACCTTCCTCCCCTATAGCCTCCACTGGTTACACCTCACAGCTTCGGGCCTACGGGAAAGCTCACTCAGGCATGAGATCCTGACTTTGTGTGCATATACTGGGCATGTCCTACATGAGCAGACACATGCAGGGTTGCCTAGTGGAGAGGTGGCCTCTATCCCCGCGGGGCTAGAACAGGCTAACACATGAGTTACTGGGATGGTGTTTTCTGTAAACACCTTGAAGCACCAGGGCAGGTGGCATATAGCGGAAAGAACAGTCCTGAACAGCAAGGGAACTGTGTGTGTTATAGGCCAATTGTAAACATTTTTTTTTTGAAAGTTATGTATAAATTACCTTAAATTCTCATTGGGGCGTTAGGACTTGTCATCATAAACAAACTATTCATCCCATACGGCATTGCGGTCTGTATCGTCCAATCACAGAATGTCACATGACCACTGGATGCTTTATGATGTCGCCTTCAAAAAAAAATGAAACATAACAGTTCTAGATAAGGTGAAAAACAGAGTTACCAATTCAGTGTAACAACTATGCCAGAAACAGGATATTTAACATGAACAGCAAGTAACAGAATCGATCTCAGTAGCTTTTAGTGTAATAAGCTGACATTCACCAGAGTCATTCTTCTCCCACATTGCTTTGTCTGCTAATACATTGTTGGTGATGTAAGCTTGGATGCAGTGTTCTTGCTTGCATAGTAATGTTAAAGCCACCATTAGTAATGTTAAAGCCACCTGGAAATGTTGAAGTATTTAGTAAAGCATCATAGCAAGATAGAGAGATGTAGAGATGCAGAAGAAAAGGAAAAAATGTTGTGTATTGGGAAAGAGGTCGCTTTTGGGTTTGGGCATTATCTTGTGGGGCTGAGTTGGGTGTGGGCAAGAGGCTGATCAGTTATAGGTGAGGTGAAGTTGTGTGTGTGTGTGTGTGTGTGTGTGTGTGTGTGTGTGTGTGTTTGTGTGTGTGAATGTACGTAGGCACATTTGGATATTGGTGTGTATGTATGTCATTAGGGTGTGCAGGCATAAAGGAATGTAGGTATGAGTATATACATATGGATGTTGCCAGCCATAGTGCTGTGGTGCTGGGTGGTCACTGGAGATCAAGCGCGGGAGAAGTTTCATCAAATGCCACAACATTGTGGGGATAAAAAGGCAAAAAAAATTTAATAGCAAAATAAATCTGTCAAATGTATTAAAATGTATTTTTTAAAGTATTTTTTACATTAACAGTTTTCACAGAGTGCCTATACAGATACCCAGCCTGAAACCCCAAAAAGCAAGCAACAACAACACCTGATGCACAGTGGCTATGAAAAACTCCCTATTAGGGTTGAAACCTAGGAAGAAACTTCAAGATGACTCAGACTCTCAAGGGTGGGGGAAGATAATAAGACTACATTACTTTTTTGCAAGACTACATGACTTTTTTTCAAGACTACACGCCAATGTTTGTGAAAGTTCAGATAATAACTGTAGGTTGGCTGTGTCCAGTGTCTTTAGGAAGAATCCAGATCAGTTGCACAACCAGGTGGACAAGGACAGAGGCGACCAGATGGACAAGGACAGAGATGACCAGGTGGACAAGAATAGGGATGACCAGGTGGACAAAGACAGAGACGACCATGTAGACAAGGACAGTGATGACCAGGTAGAAAAGGACAGGAACAACCAGGTGAACAAAGACAGAGATGACCAGGTGCACAAGGACAGATATGACCAGATGGACAAGGGCAAAAATGACCAGGTAGACAAGAACAGGAACAACCAGGCAGACAAGGACAGAGATGACCAGGTGGACAAGGACAAAGACAACCAGATTGACAAGGACAGTGAGGACCAGGCAGACAAGTACAGAGCTAACCAGGTAGAAAAGGACAGAAACAACCAGGTGGACAAGGACAGAGATGACCAGGTGGACAAGGACAGAGACGACCAGGTGGATGTGGACAGAAACAATCAGGTAGACAAGGACAGAGACGACCAGGTGGATGTGGACAGAAACAATCAGGTAGACAAGGACAGAAACAACCAGGTGGACAAGGACAGGGACAACCAGGTGGACAAGGACAGAAACACCCAGGTGAACAAGGACAGAGATGACCAGGTAGGCCATGACTTTGAACAAGTACAGCTAGGAGTCCTCAGGGCAGGTATTCCTGAGATGTGGTCCAAGGTCTCAGGTCCTCCAACATATCAGCAGGACACCAAAACAATAAAGAGAGCTTTCCGTAGATCCAAAAGGAAACCTCAGCATATAATTCAGCCTGACCCTAGTATCGTCACATAAACTAATGCAACATAAACAATTTGAACTGAGATAGAACAGACTCACCCTAGTTCCCGGACACAAAATTATTGCAATATAAAACTAGTGTCCAGAGACACCGCGGCCTTTGCCAAAGATCACCCTGGACAGGGCCAAACAGGCAGAAAATAACTCCACCCACTTTGTCAAGCACCTGACCAAAGGGACACCAACCAATTGTAACCCACCCTGAGAGAGGGTGGTACAGCCCACAGAGTTCACTCACATTGCATGATTGTTAGAGACAACATGGGGTTAACAAATCCCCAGTGGAGACGGGATCCAGCCAGGCAAAGACAGCAAGAATGGTTTGTAAATCTAGTGCTTTGCCGTTCACCTTCACACTTAAAGTTTGATACTCGGTCTGCAATGCTCAAATTAATCAGCAGATGCTCCACAATAATGGAGCTCTATGGGAGAAAGCCCTGCCTCCAGCAGACTTAGTTTAGACATTCTAGGTAGATTATGGAGGTCTGCGCATTGTGACCAATGCATACATGTAGGTATGTTCAGCAGGACCAATTCAGAGAGATAAGTAGTAGCAGGTCTATGTAATGCTTTTGTAATGAATTTAAGGCCTTGAAATCAGCCCTAGCCTTAACATGCAGCCAGTGTAGAGAGTAATTTGATAAAATGTTTTTGTTCTAGTTAAGACTCTAGCAGCCATATTTAACCCTAACTGAAGTTTATTTAGTGCCTTATCAGGGAAGAGACTCAGGGAGAAAAGCATTGCAATAGTGTAATCTTGAAGTTAAAAAAAAAAGTGGATTAGCTTTTCTGAATAGTTTTTCAACAAAAACATTCCAATTTTTGCCATGTTCTGAAATTGGAAAGAAGCCACTCTCAAAAGATATTAGAAGTCGGGGTCCCAAACACTTTTTTTGGAGATGACTGTAAAATTAACAGGATTCATTGAGAGATGTGACAGCAAATCCTTTTGTTTCTTGGGACAACAAGCATTTAATTTTTTGGGTGTTTTAAAGTATAGAATGTTCTGTCACTTCTGACATCTGAAAGTCAGGCTTAATGCGTAGGCAATTTTGGGGCAATAGGGGGTGGGACTTTTAGTGTGTGTCCATTGAAATGCAAATGTAATAAAGGGATAATACGCAATAATATGCCTTCATTAATTTGATTTGATTAAATCATGTTGCCACTAATAAGTCATTGACAGTTAATGTATTTCTCTGTCTTTTTCTGACCCATCCTCTGAGTCAGTTTTCTGTGTTTTTAAATATATTTCATTATGTCTTGTAGAACATATACTTATCATCTTGTCTTTTTCACTGAGTGCGTTCTCCCTAAAATGGTCATGATATCCATTTCGTGTATGAGCTCTCATTTTCCAAATATATAGTAACTGGTACCATTTTATATTAGGCTTTGACTGGAGAGATAAAAGAAAAAAAACGGCAGCATTATAAATTACATCCAAATATGTAGTTTCTAGTAGGCTACAGATTTATGAAGATATATACAGTGGATATAAAAAGTCTACACACCTGTGTTAAAATGCCAGGTTCTTGTGATGTAAAAGAATGAGACAAAGATAAATCATGTCAACTTTTTCCACCTTTAATGTGACCTATAACGTGAACAATTCAATTGAAAAACAAACTGAAATCTTTGAAGACAGCACTCAGTCTTTTTGGGTAGGAGTCTATTAGCATGGCACATCTTGACGTGGTTATATTTGTCCATTCTTCTTTGCAAAAGCGCTCCAAATCTGTCAGATTGCGAGGACATCTCCTGTGCACAGCCCTCTTCAGATCACCTGGCTGGGCCATTCCAAAACATTAATCTTCTTCTGGTGAAGCCATGTTTTTGTGGATTTGGATGTGTGCTTTGGGTCGTTGTCGTGCTGAAAGGTGAACTTCATCTTCAGCTTTCTAACGGCCCCCTGAAGGTTTTGTGCCAAAATTGCCTGGTATTTGGAACTGTTCATAATTCCTTCCACCCTGACTAAGGCCCCGGTTCCAACTGAAGAAAAACAGCCCCAAAGCATAATGCTGCCACCACCATGCTTCACTGTGGGTATGGTGTTCTTTGGGTGATGTGCAGTGTTGTTTTTGCGCCAAACATACCTTTTGGAATTATGGCCAAAAAGTTCAACCTTGGTTTCATCAGACCATAACGCATTTTCCCATGTGCTTTTGGGGGACTTGATGTTTGTTTTTGCAAACTTCAGCCGGGCTTGGATGTTTTTCTTTGTAAGAAAAGGCTTCCGTCTTGCCACCCTACCCTATAGCCCATTCATATGACGAATATGGGAGATTGTTGTCACATGTAGCT